>JAJPUD010020634.1:0-14120 GCA_023553655.1 Myrmecobius fasciatus | reverse complement strand
GGGCCGGCCTTCCTTCTGGTACACCTGAAGAAGTGGGGGAGGGGGAAAGCCAGGACTCGAGGCCCCCAGTGCCTTCCTAGACCTGCATCCCTTCCCAGCCTCCCCGAAAAGGCGGGTATTATAGCCCTGGAAGCAACAGACCTCACTTCTCCTTTCTCTGTGACCACAGACAGGCCCTTTGCCCAGTCCCTCATCCACTTTGTCCATCTGGGACACTGGCAGTGCAGGGAAGAGTTGAACGGAGATTCGGTCTCAAGGAAAGAACACTGGATCGGGGGCCAGATCTGGCTTAAAGGTCCTGTTTTGCCCCTCACATGTGCCCCCTGTCAATGGACAAATGGCTTGATCTCCAGAAGATTGAATTTTGCCATCTGTCCTTGCAAGGGTTTGAACTAGCCGGTTCCAGCCCTAAGCCTAGGAGCTCTAACCCTCGTTCTGCCTGAGGTCTAGACAAGGTTGAGCACTTACCCAAGGCCGCACAGGTAGTCTGTAGAACTCCACTACATATGGATAAGGAGATCTCTCTCTCAGATTTACTGCTTGGCGATCCCATAGTTGTAGGGGATCCCTCCCAGCTGAGACCATTCCCAGCACATGTACATAATCAGGGCCCGGCCAGGCAGCATAAGCCAGGAGGCCATAAGCACAGCAATTTGCAAGCCCTGGAAACTCATATGGCTCTCCCTTCTATGCCTTTCCCACAATGCTCAGCCCAGGGATGTCAGGCTCTTTGCATTTGAACATCAAAGGCATCTATAGAACATAGAATATCAGGGCCAGAGAAAGGGGGAACCATGTTTGGGAGGAGGGGCAGGTGAGGAACTAGAGGAGGAAACTGAGGCACAGGGAAGAGACTGATGGATAATAAAGGAGAGGCAAAAAAGAGGAGAGACAGTGGGAAAAAAAAAGGAGACATGGGGGGAGACTGAGAGAAAGGAGGGAGAGTAAGAGGGAAGCTGACAAAAGGGAGAAAAATAGGAGAGGAGAAGACTGAGGGACTGAGAAGGGACTGATGGGAAAGCTCAGCGATAGAGGAGGCGCAGAAGAATGGGGGAGAGATTGGTGGGCAGAAAGGATGAGGCGTAGGGAGAGCCGGGGTACAAAGAGCAGAGCTTTAAGAACAGAGGGAGAGAAAGCATTGAGAGGAGCAGAGGGAGAGATTGGGAAACACCTGAGTAGAGTCCGAGGGAGGGAAAGAGGAAGGAGCAAGACTCTCAGGGGCAGAAAGGTTGGACTGAGGAACAGAGAAGGAGATGCTGAATGGAAAACAGGAGCTAGAAGGACAGAAAAGGAAATATGGGAGGGAGGAATGAAAAGGAGGTTCTGAAGAACAAGAAAGGGAGACTGAGGAACACATGGGAGGAGACTGCAAAGAGCTGGGGGGAGGGGGGAGGCAGGCAATGAAGGACCCCACCCTCCACCCCCTCCTCCTGGCTACCACTGTCTGCCCCAGCATCCCCCGTGGCCACCAGACAGGGTGAGCCAGGCTGAAAGGGATTGGCAAGGATGGTGACACAGCTTCTAACTACAACAATGACTGGACCGCAGGAGGGACAACCGACCGATTCCCTTCCCACCTGGGGCGACACCGACTCACTCAGAGGAAGCTGATCTGGGGACGGAGCCGAGCTGTCAGCGGTTCCAAAGCCCTCGGGCCGAAGGTTAATGGGAACAGCTCCCTTTTCTCAGTTCTTTAGAGGGAGGGAGGTACTTGAAAAGTCATCTGCCCCATTTTACGGATGAGGAAACCGAAGCCTGGAAAGGAGAAACACTCCACTGCCCCAGGCATATAGCTAATGACTTAGTGAAACCGAGAAAGATTAATGGAGGAAGGGCTCAGCCTAAAGGAAATTTAGGGGTGCGGGAGAGAGAAGTCCTGGGGAGTTGCTGGGATGTCCATTTGTTAAGAAGGCAGTCAACTGGTTGTTCCCTGAAGATCTTTGCATTTTAGACTCTTTGCATTTGAAAATCAGACATCCCTGGTTTCATAGAATATAGAATGTCAGGGCCAGAGAAAGGGGGAGGAGGGGCAGGTGAGGAACTGGAGGAGGAGACTGAGGGACAGGGCAGAGACTGATGGATAATAAAGGAGAGACAGTGAAAAAAAAAGAGACAGATGAGAGGGAGAGACTGAGACAGAAAGGAGGGATGGGAAGAGGGAGGCGGACAAATGGGAGAGAAATAGAGGGAGAGGAGAAGACTGAGGGACTGAGAAGAGACTGATGGGAAAGCTGAGCAGTAGAGAAGGGGCTAAGAATTTTGAGAGCTCAGAGAAGGAAATGGAGTGTGAGGAAGAAAGGTGCTTTGAGATCCTCTGGAGGTGGCTGTGACTGAGAATTAATGGGCATTAGAGTATTAGGCCACGCCATAGGGTGCTAGCTAAAAGGGAGCTTAGGAATCAGCACATCTAGTGACCTCATTTGACAGATGAAGTAACTGAGCCTGATGAGGTTTAATGACCTGGCCATGTAGTAAGCAGAAGAGCTGAGATTCCAACACAATTCCTCTCCTTTCTTCTAGCCTTTCCCCTGCTTCATCCCATTGCATTTTGGAACCTTTAAAAACCTCCCAGTATTCTATACTGGATGATTTCAGAAACGGGCCAGTTTTGACATTCCCTGTTTTAAGGTCCATTCTAGATCAGATATCTAGTCTTTGTTCCAAGATCCTTTTTTCCCCCCTTTCTTTCTTTCTTTTTTTTTTTTAAATACCTCTAACATTCTCTATTCAATGTGTTCCTTCCAGCTCTGACATTCCCTGTTCTCAGGTCCCTTTCACCTCTGTTCTTTCCAGCTCTGACATTCCCTGTTCTCAGGTCCCTTTCACCTCTGTTCTTGGGTTCTTTCCAGCTCTTGTTTGGACAACTCATCAAGGGAAACTGGTAGAAACCAATCTGAGAAGAGAAGCTGAGGAGGGGTAGTGGTTCCTTGTTAGCTCTCACTCTAAGCCTTCAAACCTCCTACGTATCTCTTCCATCTTCTGGGATTCACTTTCTATCTGTGGATTATTTATTTATTTATTTATTTATTTATTTAATTTTTTTTTAGAGGCAATTGGGGTTAAGTGACTTGTCTAGGGCCAATAAATATTGTGTTAAGTGTCTGAGTTTGATTTGAACTCAGGTCCTCCTGACTCCAAGGCTAATGTTCTATCCACTGCACCATTTGGATGCAACTTCCCACTCTACCTCATTATTTTGGCATTATTTTGAGAGAGCCAGCCATCTTCTGTCAGATAAAGGCTGCTGAAATCACTTGGTGTGGCTATTCCTGGAGTAAATTTAGCCAATTGTTTTCTCTGAGACATTCTGTTCCAGGATTTCTTCCCCCCATTACCTCCACAGAATAGAATTCCTAATTCCTTCCAAAGCACATCTGGTTCAAGAACCATCTTCTACAAGAGGCTTCCTTCATCTCCACTGTTAGCACTTTCTTCCGTTCCTCCCCAAGTACATTGTATTTACTCTGCTTTTAGATTTTTGTATTTGTTTATTTTTGATCATTCTATAGGCAGGTAGTTCCTTGAAAGAGTGGATGGTTTGATTTTAGTCATCCTATTACTAGCATCAGCTCAATGCTTGGCCCTGGAGATACTTAATAAAGAAATGTTTTTTTTTTTTTTTACTTGAGTTGATTTCCTGTAATATCTGACTGATCTGAGTGGAAAGACATGACTGTGCCCTTAATAACAGACATTTATATTGAAGTTTAATTTAATTACTTTCAGTTATATAGATATATGATGTATAGGTACACATACACACACATATATATTTTTCACTTAAGCTTCATTACTATACTATTCATTATGGACTATAGACATTATCTCCATTTTACAGAGGAGAAAACTGAGGTTCAGAAAGGAACTAAGGGATTTCCCCAGGATCACACAGCTAGGAAGTGTCCGAGTTAACCTTCAGATAGAGAGCATGCTAACTCTCAGTCTTTCTCAGGCTCTTTCCATTATTCCAAACCTGCTGCCTTTCACTCTCAGACCACAAAGCAGGTATCGAAAGTTGGTCGATTTTGACTTCCGTTATTGGTAAGTAGGTTATTCCTTGCCGTGTGTTAGGGGAAAAAAAATAAGACTGTCCAATGCTATTGACAATGATCAGAGAATTTGGGAATGGTACAAGGGATAACACAAACCAGAGAATAACAGAACTAACGAATGCAGACTATAGAGTGTTAGCTCTTGGAGTATCCTCAGACAAAAGAATAAAAGAAATAGAATATCAGAGTTGGGAGGGTTCTTAGAACATAGAACTTTGGGCTTTACAAGGTCCTTAGAACGCAGAATGTCAGCACCGGGCAGGACATTAGTCCATGGAACATGAATTATGGAGCTGGGAGAATCCTTAGGGGCCAAGATATTGTTTTACGTTTGAGAAACCTAAGGCTTAATTCTCTCCCTGACTCTGAAAGTCCTCAAGACCTAAGAAGGCTAGGAACGATGAAGTCAGTTTCTGTGCTTAAGGAGCTAACGTGCAGGGACTCGTGGAAGCCAGTCTGGTCTGTTGGGCATGAGTTTGAGCGTAATTTTACAAGGTCCAAGCTCTCACTCATCATGTCTACCACCTTCCACCAGGTCCCACAGAGCCCAGAGATGCAAACATTTCGATCATTCATTTAACTCATCTTTAGCAAATTTTTCTTGGTTGTGTGACCCTGGATGGTACAACAATCAAACTCCTTGGAACGTCAGATTTTTTCTTTGAGAATAGTATTTTATCGATTTTGAAGATGGGGAAGCACATTGTCATCCTTAAAGCTCTCATAAGGGAAGAGCTAGAAAGGACCTCACAGGTCATGTAGCCTAACCTTTTAATTTTACCTGAGGCCAGATTCCAGTCAAGTAAGGAGACCAAGGTCACATGGGGAAAAAGTTCTTTTTGGAGTGGGGTGGGAGGAGGAAATAAGACATGAAACCCACATCTTCTGACTTTTAAATTTCACACCCTTGACATAATAACATCCTGAGTCTAGAAAAATGGGCATTATTGTAATAAGGGGTATATGGAGCATAGTTATTATGTAATGGGAGAGATAGAGCATGTTTTATTATTGTTATTATCATTATTACTCATTTTGCTCTTGGGGCTTAGAGTAGGAAAAACTCTGTGTGGACTGGAATAGTTAGAAATATAGGTGAGAGGGGAGAGACATCACTACGATGCCTTTCTGTCGGGACCTGCTCATTGGAGGATTTTGGTACCAGCCCGAATCCTGATCATGGATGAGGAGTGAAAGGGCAGAACTCATGAAGATGGTCAAACAGGAGGAGTTCGTTTATTCCAAATTCTCTCAGCCTCAGCCAATACCCTTATATAACTATAGCAACACTGCACATGAGCTAACTATAGGATACTGCCCACAAAGACCTTGCTATTGTGTGCAGATGTCTCCTTGCCACTTTAATATTACTCTGCTTTAATTACACACAGGTTGTCATGCTGCGATTTCTCAGGAAGGCTGAGATGCCCTTAGGGATGATGGGGAGCCAAACCAGACACAGGTTCCCTTGCTGGGCTGTCTTATACCTCACTCAGAGTTCCCCCACCATCTGTGCCCCTCTACACCTTTCCATATTGTATCAGCTTCAGGAGGGATCATACCAGCCATTATTTCCAATTCCTTCATTTTCTAGAGCTGAGACTCTAGGCCCAGAGGAGGGAAAGGGATTTGCCCATGATCAATTGATGGTAAATGAGTCGTAGAGCAGAGAGACTGCAACCAGAATCTCCTTACTCCCAAGTACATGTCAGGGAAGAGAGACGTGATCAGTGGTTGGTTGCTTTCCCCTATTCATGCCTGCAGAGGCCAAAAAAAGGGAAGCTTGAGGGATTGCGGTGAGACTGGGGGACAGATGGGAAAATCAAGAGGAGATCTTGACGTCTCTTTCTTCAGAGAGGCACGAAGTCAATGATCTACAAAGCTAAGAGGCCCCTTCCCAATAAGGGATTCTGTTTTCCCATTCTTTTAATTGGATGGCAGTAGGAAGGACCAGAGTCTGAATCTTATTTCTTCTAACTAGTTGTGTGGCCATGGGTAAAATCAGTTAAGCTCTGGGAGACTCTGTACAGTCCCAATCTCTATAGTTCCTTCCTGCATGCGGTTGTTTTGAGGATCCAATGAGATTAGCCACATCAAAACAAATCAATTGATTGATCAATAAGCATTTATGAAACTCAAGACAAAAATGAAAGAGAAAGTGAAAAGAAAGCAGCTATAGACGTCCAATTATAGATAAGCATTGGGCAAACCTTTGACAGCTAGCGGCCCAATAGGTAAGAGTGTTGGGTTTGAAATCAGGAAGGACCGAGTTCTCAGGAGGGCAAGTCACCACTTCAGCCTGCCTCGATTTCCTCCACTGTGAAATTGGGATAATAATAGCACCTATTTGCCAGGGTTAGTATGAGACTATGCACACACAGATATATGTGATACATCTATATAGATATAATGGGGTGTGTGTGTGTGTGTGTGTGTGTGTGTGTGTGTGTGTGTGAAATCTGTTTATTCCCTTCTCTTTCCCCTAGAGTGCTGCAAGTAAATATAGGAGACTATTAGTGACTTGGGCAAGTCACTCTGGATCTCAGTTTCCCCCTTTGTAAAAAGGGGATTGTACAGTGGTATTAAATTCAGATAGAAATGAGCCCCACTAAAAGGCACATAAAGATCCCTGTGAGCTGCATATTCACTTGGAGAACCACGCATTTCCATCTGTTCTTTACAAAATCCGACAGATATTTTTTAATCTGATTTGGGAGGGTTGCGGCTCACAGCACTCTACACGGTTGGCGCCCCTGGCCAATGGAAAAGAGTTGAACTTGTCATCCCACTCTTGCCTCAGTCATTAGCCCAGAGCCTAGCATGTGGTGGGTCCTTAAATGATGCATATTGACTAAGAGACTCTGGGCAAGTCCTCTGTGACTCAGTTTCTTCCTCTGTAAAATGCAGATAATGAAAACTTCTAATTCATAGGATTGTCGTGATAACTAAATGATTAATATGTGTGAAAAGCTGTAGCCCCGGGTGACATCTGAATGCTGTTATTGCTTTTCTTATTTGCACTGTCTGTCCAGGGCTAGCACCGGACAATCTCCCAAGCCCCTTCTAGTACTAAATCTGGGATTCTCCCCCACAAGGGTATTGAGAAAGGGACCCGATTCTCACGCCCTCTGGTGCCAGAGCAATGGCTGTTTGCGCAAGGCAAGCTGAGAGAAGGGAGGATTCCCCTTTTTCTTTCTAGGCTTTCTCCCTGGGAGGTCCGGGCGCCTTTCCCTTCCCGGGCTGCTTCTGGGGGATGTACAGGACTGGGGGAGGTGCCGAGTTAGGTGATCTCTGAAGGTGCCTTGTTTCCTTCTAGAAGCCCTCCCCACCTTCCTGCATGACTGGCCAGTCTCCGCCTGTGGGACCCAGGAGCTCTGGCTCCTCCCTGTCCCCCGCTCTGCTGGGGGCCCGCCCATCTTCCTCCTGAACCACAAACTTCCTCTTGGGGCTGGCCAGGGGGGTGGTCCCTTCCCTGACTCACTGCTCTCCTTCAGGCCAGCAGAGAGGTCAGTAAGGGGGCGCCCCACAGGCCAGAGGGCCAGACATACCATGAGGAGGTGGAGGAGGCGGAGAGAGGCCTGTGGCTTGTGGCAGGCAGGGAGGGGACACTGGCTGTGATTCAGTCTGGCTTGTCTGGGGTTGCCCAGGACAGGGTGATGTCAGGGCCTAGGTATGGGCCGAGGTGAGTCAGGCGGCAAGGGGTACCCTCTTCTCTCTTTTGCCCCTGGCCCTGCTCTGGGCTAAGCTCTGGCCACCCGACACTCCCCTTTCTGTCCACTTCTGATCCAGAGGACGCCTCCATCTAATCTAACTCCATGTTTTACAGGCAGGGAAACTGAGGTCTAGAAGGAGTAAATGACCCGTCCCGGATCAGGCCAAGGTAAGAATTTAACTCTCAGCCTCTGAACCAAGTCCAGAATTCCCTCCTCCTCCTCCCCCATTATAGAACAGGTTTCCTGCCCACCCCCTGTGCTACATTAAAACACATTTGCTTTATGCTACTGTCTTATTGTAACAGTGTCAACAAAGGCAGGATCTGCTCTGCAGCGGCACAGACAGTGTGTACTAACCATGAGAAGCAGGGTGCTGCGCTGGGTAGAGTTCCAGGCTTGGGGGCACTGACTCTCCCCCCAGCTCCAACCTGTTGGGCACAATCGTTTGGAGGGAGTTTCCATCACAGACCCTCCTAAAGGCCTGAAAACACAAGTGCAGACCAAACAAATGACCCCCTGGAAACAACTGAGTGCAGAGTGATGGGGAGAGAGGGGCCAGCCTGGGAGGGACGACGAGTCACCAGTCACACCCCCAACGCAGGGATTAGCACACGTCCTCAGCTCCCCCACTTGCCCACTTAGGATGCAACAAGCACAAGAACTGGCCCAGAACCCACGCATCTCACCCAGAGACCCAGAGCATCTCTGCACACACACACACACACACTCACACTCACACACTCACACATACACACACACTCACACACAGTCACACACACTCACACTCACACACACTCACACTCACACACACACTCACACTCACACATACACACACTCACACTCACATATACACACTCACACACACTCACACTCACACATACACACACACTCACACACTCACACTCACACACTCACACACATACACACTCACACATACACACTCACACTCACACATACACACACACTCACACACACTCACACACACACATACACACACACACATACACACACACACTCACACACATACACACACTCACACACACTCACACATACACACACACTCACTCACACTCACACACACATTACAGACACACAGACACCTTATAGACACACAAGCATTCTCTCTCTTCCCCCCTTCCCCCCCTTTTCCTTTTCTCTTATTCTCTCTCTTCCCAGGAATCTCTTTAGCTTTCATTTACTCTGCCTCTCATTCTTTCTGTTTCTTTCATTCTCTTTGTCTCTCTGCTTCTGTTTCTGTCTCTGTGTGTCTCTGTCTCTCTCATTTCTGTCTATTTTTGTCTCTCTGTGTCTGTATCTGTCTCTGTCTGTCTCTGTCTCTCTCCCTCTCTCTCCATCTTTGTCTCTCTGTTGTCTGTCTCTGTATCTGTCTGTCTCTCCCTCTGTCTCTATATCTGTGTCTGTCTGTCTGTCTCTCTGTGTCTCTCTTTCTCTGTGTCTGTGTCTGTCTCCCTCTCTGTCTCTGTATCTCTGTGTCTGTCTGTCTCTCTGTGTCTGTGTCTGTATCTGTCTCTCTCCCTCTCTCTCCATCTTTGCCTCTCTCTGTTGTCTGCCTCTGTATCTGTGTCTCTCTCTGTCTCTCTGTGTCTGTGTCTCTGTGTCTGTGTCTGTCTCCTCTCTCTATCCATCTGTTTCTGTGTCTGTTTTTGTCTCTCTGTGTGTTTGTCTCTGTGTCTATCTCTCTGTCTCTATCTCTGTATCTCCCTCTCTCTCCATTTTTGTCTCTCTCTGTTGTCTGTCTCTGTCTCCTCTCTCTGTCCATTTGTCTGTCTCTCTGTCTCTGTATCTCTCTGTCTCTGTGTCTCTCTGTCTATCTCTCTGTGCCTGTCTCTCCCTCTCTCTCTGTCTATCTCTGTCTCTCTGTCTGTCTCTCTCTCCCAGCGAAGGGAGATTGGCTGGGGCCCGGGTCACATGTGGCACGGAGGGTGGGGGGAGCTCCTGAAGCTGCATTCGCCGCAGCCCAGACTGGCAGCCGGGGGCAGAATGGAGAAAGGCAGGAGAGACGGGCCGGAAGGGTCCGCGGCTGGAGCAGGGTCTGTCTCGCCCTTCCCCTCCCCCTCCCCCGGGGGTCGCTCTGGGCGGGGAAGGGAGCCGTGGCTTTGCCTGGGGGTGGGCAGACGAGGGTAGTGGGATCGCCTTGGTGTCTGTGTCTTGGTGCGGGACTGTTCTTCTGGCTTGGTGCGCGCGCGCCTGTGTGTCACCGGCAGCCTGTGTCTTTGCGTGTGTGACAGGGAAATCTGGGACGTGCGTGTGCGCGTTGGTGCGCGTCTGGTGGTGGTGGTGGTGGTAGTGGGGTGTGTGTGTGTACGCGCGCTCGCGCACGCGCGTGTATGTGCGCGTGTGTCCCTAGGAGGGCACGTGTTCAGCTGTGACTGTGGAACTCCAGGAGTGGGTAAGTTTGTGTGTGATTCTGGGCGACTTTAGAGCACAGGCCCTCTAGGTGGTCCTGAACGGGCCTCTGGGGGAGCGGGGGAGGCCCGGGAGAGGGGGGATGGACTGTAGTCTGGGGCTGGGCCGGGGACCCCCACATGCCCCGGCCATCCCGTGGGCTGAGGGGTCGCTGCGGTCTCCCAGCCAGGCCGCTGCCCAGACTCGCGCGACCACGTGAGGCTCCGAACAAACAACTCCGGCGTTGCCAAGGCGACGGCGCCTGTTCCCTGGGCGGGCGCGTCACCGCGTCCGGGGGACGGCGGGAGGAGGGAGGGGGAGGAGCGCGCGGACCCGGCTAGAGCGGGTTGCTTTGTTGACGTTACCTGGCAACGGGCGCACGGCGCTGCCCGGGGCAACGCCGGGACCTCGCGTGCCTGCGCTACAGGGCGCAGGCGCGTCGCGCCCTCCTCCCCCCCCCCTTCATCCCGGCGCTCTCTGAGCTCTAGTCTTGGGCACAGGCGCGGAGCCAGGAACCGTGGGAGCTGCGGGGCCAGGTCCCGGGACCGTGGGCCTGAGTTCCTGCCCCCTCCCCCCGTAGATGTATGGACCCCGGCGAGCCCTGCGGAGGATGCCGGGCCGAAGGCATTCCCAGGCGGGTTATAGAGCGGTGACACGGACACGTGCGGCGTGACACCGGGGTTTGCCATGGGAACCGTGGACACTGTCTTCTGGGAAGGAGCATCCTAGTCTGCTGGCAGCTCTGCACTCCTCGACCACAGCGTAATGCGCCCACACCGTGCCTCCTCACATCAAGGATCCACCCTGTCATCGGTGTGGGCAATCACTCCACTGACTCAGATTGCAGCCCCTCGACAACTTAGCCAGCCGGTCTCCAAAAGGGGTCGTGGGCGGAAACATTCATCACCTGCTGGCCCACCTGGGAATGAGTCTCCAGGAACTTGGCCGGTCTGATCCTCGCTTGTTGAGCCTTCCCCTGCGTGTCCCTTCAGAAAGAGCCAGGGGTCCCTTCCCAGGTACTAGGAGGGATGAGACATCAGAGACTTGACAGGAGGTCCCCCGTCTAGATCAGGCTTACAGGCTTTTCGTGGGCTCTGCGTCACCTATATGCTGTTTCACGTTGTCTGCCAGAGAAACTCTCCATCTCCCATCAAGTAGGCGATGATTAAGCGTGATGAGCGTTAAATGCACACGATCGAGTTTGTTCCCCATATTCCTGTTTCACAGACCTGCTAATTCAGGACACCTCCATGTCCCCCTGCCCTTTCTAGATCCAATAGTTGGAAACTTTACCAGGACTTCGGAACAACTTGTATTTTCATTGGACAATAGATGTGCATATACATATACATATGGATATAAACTAATATATGCATCTATATAAAGCAGTTTTTTTTCTGTTCAGTGTGCTATATATATGTTGTCTTTCTGTACTGTAACATAGCATATAGTGGGTGTGGGTGTGTGTATATATATGTGTGTATATATAGTACATATAATAAGAAAGAAATATAAATAGCTTGTAGTTGAACCATGGTTATCTATACTAAGAGGCAGTCTAGCTTCTATTGGCTAGGAGCCTGAACATAGAATGGGAAAGGAAAGGAGTAGTAGCTGACATTTAGAGATCACTTTCAAGTCTGCAAACTATTTTCCGGTGTGTTATCTCATTTCCTCCTCCCCGAGACTTTGCAAGTGTGTGTGTGTGTGTGTGTGTGTGTGTGTGTTATTATTATTCTGCCTGTTTTCGATGAGGAAGTGAAGAAACTTGGTCAGGAGGTCGGAATCCCACCCTCGGCATGTCCGTTACTTTCCTGAGCCTTGGTTTCCTTGTCTGTAAAATTCCACTAGTAATATCACCTATCTTTCAGGGTGCCAGGGAGAATCTGCAAAGCCATAAAAATACCTGTTCTTATTACCGACCAATGAATGCTCTGGTTCGTTTTCAGCAGAATGGGATCATGTGTAGATGCAACAATATTTGGGGGGGGGGAGAATAAGCATTTGTATAAGGCCTACTATGTGCTAAATGCCTTTTACAAATGTGAGCTGATGATGTGATTTAAGTGACCCAAGGAACTCCCATATATGTCTCTGTGGTCACATGTACACATGTGTGTATGTATGTAGACATGTATGTACACACATGCTTCCATTTTAATATGGGGAACCCAGTAAGGGAGGTGAGTCATGATCAGGGATGGGACAGGTCCAATGATTCAGAGCAACTGATTGACAGGGATGCTCTAGGGAGAGTGGATTTGCTTACATTCTAATTCCAGTCCTCCCACTCACTGTGGCCTTGGGACTTGTTCTTCATCTCGTCTCCTTAGTTTTGCCCCTCTGTAAAATAGGGAGAGGAGTGGACGGGGCCTTCTCCAATCCCTCTCAGATCTGCCATTCCACATAATTTGATAGGGGGAGGGGGAAAGAGGCAGATGACAGAGAGAAATATCATTTAGAGTTCCTCTGTCTGGGTGTAAGTAGGTAGGATGGCTTGTAGGTGTTGGAGTGTGAGTGTGACTTCCAGCTTCTGATGTCTGACAGGGGGAAGGGTTTTTTAGGGACAGGAAGCTAGAAAAGTCATCACACATCATTATGTGTGTGTATATGTATGTGTTGTCCTCCACCTGCAAGTGTGAGCAATAACATAACGCTGGGTGATGTGTGACTGAATCTGTGTCTGTGTTGATTTGAGGGGAAAGGGCCATTTGCATGAGGCTGGGGAAGGGCCAGGAGGGATGAGGTGGGGGGACATTTTCCTGCCTAGAATCCCCCCGAATTTGAATCCCTTCTCCCCTCCTCCCTGACTCATACTACTACTCCACTAACTGCTGGTCCCTCCCCCTACTTTGACTTCATTATACTTCCCCCTTAAAATTACAGGCTTAGGGTTATGTTAAATCCTTCCCAAGGTTCCTTCCAGCTGTCATTTTGTATTGTGTTCTGGCCTTTCTCAGCTTTCCTCATCCTGAAGTGTGTGTGTGTACGTGTGTGTGCGTGTGTGTGTGTGTGTGTGTGTGTGTGTGTGTGTATTTCCAGCAGTCTGTTGTGATCTTCAAACATTAGAAGGACAAATCCCAAACAACCGTGTGGGGAGGGGAGGGGGGGTTCTGGGGTTGGGCTGAAGCTTGTGGGTGCGTTCCATCTCACACCCTCAAATACATGCCTGAGACTGTAAGTGGGTGTGTTGGGGAATGCAAGTTCTTGCTTGCAGTGTCTCTGTGTGTTTGGGTGTGTTGCTATCAGTGAGAGTTGTGTCTAGACTGGCATACACCTTGGGCAGGGCCCTCAGTTTCCCTTTCTGTAAAATCATTGGCTTGGACACCCTTGAGCAAGCATTTTATAACGGTCTGCATTCTGTGCTTTAAGGTCCCTCCCAATCTCATAGTCTATGTTGAAAGGGTCTAGCTCTGAATTTCTTTTTTTCTAAGGCCCTTTCTTAGTTCTAATGCTCTCTCTTCTAAAGCCCCTCCCAACTCTGACATTCTATGTTCTAAGATCCCTCCCAATTCTAATACTTCATGTTCTAAGGTTCTTCTCAGTTCTAACATTCTCTCTTCTAAGTTCCCTCCCAGCTCTAACATTCCCTCTTCTGAGGTCCCTCTGAGGTCAGAAAGAGACACAGAGATAGAATCAGAGATAGACAGTCAGAGAGGCAAGGGAAGGAGAGATGGAGACAGAAAGAGACACAAAGAGAGGCATCAGGAACTACACAGAGACAGAATTAGAGATAAAAAGAGACAGTCAGAGAATGACACACAGGGAGGCACAGAAACTAGACAGGAACACACAGAAAGAATCAGAGATACACAGAAACACACAGAGAGAGACAGGGAGGGATGGAAGCTACAGGCGATATACAGTCTATGTTCTAAGGTCTCTCCCTACTCTAATATTTTATGTTCTAAGGTCCCTCCCAGCTCTAACATTCCCTATTCTAGGTCCC
>JAJPUD010020633.1:2905-24350 GCA_023553655.1 Myrmecobius fasciatus | reverse complement strand
CAGTTGCTTCATTTCATAGGCAGAAGTGTTGTTTAACTAGATAATGAAGAACAATCTAGAATTCTGAACCGACATCACAGAATCCCAATCAGTGGGAGTGCCCAGAAATAGAACTAAGAATTAGTAGGTGAAGCCTTCTTGTCAGGTGATTGCTCCTTTTGCTGATTTCTTCAAATAGCTCTAAGCTGCTTTTTGTTCAGAAATTTTATTCCACTAGCTTTAATTACAGTGCTTATTTCTCAAAATGAAAACTGAAAACAAATATATAAAACAGTTGATTACTAATTGTGTGCTGAAAACAGTAAGGATTTCTACATCAAACATACATACCAGTCCTGATTTTTTTCCCTGAGAAGACGTTTAAGGGCTCAAGCTTCTTCAATGTTTATCAGAACACAAAAGAAAAAAAAAAAAAAAAAAGTAAAGATCTTTTTTTTTCCAGATAGCAAATTTGACCCTTGTAGTAATAAGGAGCATTAAAAGATATTTCACACATATACAGATGGGAGGGGGGTATTCCAAAATGAGACCAAATACTTCCAAAGTGGAGTGGCTGCCCAAGTTCTCATGCTCAATTTATTTTCTTTCAAAACTTAGACACCAAAGAGAAATGCTTGGTTTTCTTCACTGTGTTTTTGAAATATCTCCAGCCAAACTTTGAGGCTAATGTAGACTGTGCTTATTGTGAAGAGGTTTTAAACAAAGGGAACATACACTTGATCAAAATTATTTTCCAAATATGCTAGAAATCTCTTCTCAGTGTTTATAGCAAACAATTGTGTCCTTCCTAAGAGTTGTTCAATTGTGATAGAGAACTAATCATAGCTTGACCTGAACTGTAGGAGGGAAAAGGGGAAAAGTCTAGTTATAAATGGTTTAAAGTTGAAGATCTCTCAATGTAGTCTCAATGTGTATTCTTCTAAACTGCTATTTTGACAGGCTCCTTCTCATTTTCTTTAACCTTGTCAGCCTCAGTTACTACCACCTTATCCTCAATGACTGAAATCATAAAACTGTTCAAATACAAATAGGACATCACCCTACATCTTTCACAAGGGCATTTGAGTCTTTATGTGTATGGTCATTAATTTTTCCCAAATTGTTCATGTCCCATTTGACAACAGTGTTTCTTTGCATTCACTAGTTAAACAATTATTTTCATTAGGTGCTATTCAATCAAAGTTTTATTCTCCACCCCCCCCCCAAGATTACACTGTGCTTATAAAAAAGTCAACATCTTAAATCTTTTGCCAGTTGATCTAATTACTTTTCTTTATGTGGAAGTAGTTTTTCTACCTCTTTCAGAAATAAATAGGTCCATATGAAAATGTGACACTTTAAAAGGATGGTAATTTACATGACAAAAGATTCAAAAGTCCACAAAGAAAAAACTTTCTCACATTCTCAGTTTAACATCTATTGCTGCACCTCAAGTATGTAAGAGGTTTTTTGTTTTGTTTTGTTTTGTTTTTGTTGTTTTTTTTTTTTTTTTTTTTGCCGTTGAGATCAAGGCATTCAATATTCTCTGATAGTCTACTTAGTAGTGTCTTCAACACAACATATCTTTAGCAAAAAAGTATTTTTAGATAGTGTTTGAAGATCGCTGTTCAAACTGGATGCAGATAGTTAAATATAAGTGTATAACCTTTGTTATTCAATTTACCTTGATAAGTTAATAATTTACAGATATATTTCCCCTCTTATTTTCAAGTTCTGTTCCTAGTACACACTAGGTTTCTTTCTTTATCTATTCCTTTAATTCTCTGATACCAAAACAAGCAACTATTAAAAGGTCATCTTCTTCCTCTCCTTTGGCCTTCAGTTCAAGATCAAAATTACATTTCATAAAGCTACATTATAACCCAATTGAGCTGCTCTTTATTTCCTATATCATTTACAACCTAAAAGGATGTTAGAGATTAGCTAGCCCAACCCACTCAGTTTGTAGATAAGGATAATGGCTTTAACTGTTAAAGTAAGGTCCAAGATCATAATGTTGACGACTAAAGTGCAATCAAAATCCATATCCAATTTCTTTGATTACAAATCCTGTATTTTTAGTATTGTAATATCCCATCTTGTTCCTTTTGCACATACACAGCCCAAGCAAATGTAAAAGACAATCTTCTCCCTCCTTCCTATTTCCCTGAATTTATTTTCCATCTATCTAGGGTATTTAGGCCTCTACTTGCATCAAACCCACTGCCTTCTTTAGTTTTTTTTTTAAGCTCTTTTTTTCTTTGACTCCTATTTAGTTCATATTCTGTATTAATTAATTTATCTGCAGTCACTTAAAAGCATGTTTTACTTGCCCCAAATATATGATTTTAATAGTACAAGGAACTCCTGGGTGAGGAAATTCCTTTTACAATTCAGATAATTCTTTTAATAATGATTGTCTCAGAGAGTTTCCTAAATCATTTGCCTAAATCAGTATTTGTCAGATACTGCATTTGAATCCAGGTCTGTTTGGTTGGGAGGCAAAGTGGTAGAGTGGAGCATATTTTAAAATCTACATTTTTCTTCTTTTAACTATATATAGAAGAACAGCATTATCACTTCACAGAAAAAAAAAATTGAAAGTGTAATATTTATCTCTCCCTAGAATCCTGATGAACAAAAAGAGGAAGGGGAAAATGGATGAAATAGAGGATTTCCTGATCAGTGGCAACTGCTTTTGGGGACTTTGACATTTCTAAAATCAGATACTAAATAAACAAAAATCCCTAGGTCTTCAGATTTACAAACTACATTGAAAGCTTAGATAAGATGATTTTCAGAAAACAACAGAAGGAAATGAGCATTGAGGAATGAAAGTATAACAGCCAACTTGACAAACTGATATGCAACATATGCCTATCTTTTGCTCATCCTAGTTTTGGTGTAGGTATATTTGAGTTTTTTTCCTCATGAGGGCATCATTTAGAGATTTGGAACATTACTAAAGGGGCAGGGCTATTTAGCCAGGTTCATCTAATTGAATTCCTGGTTCTCATGGCATACTTAAGAAAACATTTAGCAAGACTTCATGGGGCATAGGAGTTTCCAAAAGATGGGGTGGGTAGTATCAGGAAGCAAGAACAGAAATATCCTATTGTAAGAATGTCTAGGCATAAAAAAATTACACAAAACAAAATTTTTAGAAAGCAGCTTTTGGGGAAATGACAAGGACATTTTCACCATTCAAATATTGTTGAAACATTACTATATGGGATGGTATGGCAATTTATTTATAAACCAAATGAGTATAGTTTTTGCCCTTGTGTTTCTAACTAGCCAAAAAATGGAACTGCTCACATTAAAGTAGACTGCCTGGGCAGTGTTTTAATAAAGATCTAGCTCTTCTCAGTAGTCCTCTTTTTTTTTCTTTTTGAAAAAACAGTTATCATCTGACATTTTGAACAGGAGGCACAATATTATTTTTCATCAACATCTACTCTTTCAGATGTTGAGTGCTCTTGGTCAGAAAGTAGACTTTCCATCAAAAAATATGTCTACAAAATGGACCCACAATGCAAACTCATCACAGAACAATCTGCCATTTCAACAAGAAACCAATGGGCACTTCCTAAAAAGGGAGCTACTTCATGTGGTACCTGTCATTTCTGCTAAAAATGAAAGGAATTGTCTCATATTGTATAAAGTGACATTCTCATATTGTGTAAATTTGCCCTGTAGCCTATTGTACTTTATAAATGTCTATGGTTGTTTTTGCTCAGAAAATGTGTCAGAAAAACTGTGAAATCCACAGCTATCAAACATCATTTTTTTCATTTATTCCAAAAGAAAATGCTAGGAACACTAGATTGGTTTGTAAATAGTAAAATACTTATATTTCTCAGTTACCACACTAAACTAAACTATACATTTAACCCTTTGAAGGGCAGAATCAGCACCATATCCTATTTCACAGCTGAAGAATCTGAGACAAGCAAAAGTTAAATGACTTTCCCTAGATCTAGTAAGTATCTCTAGCTGGACTCAGATGTATATCTTCTTAATTTCATGTCTAGTGCTCTAGAGTCAAGACCATAGACTTTATGATGTTGAACTATTTTACAATACCAAGGACTCTTGTGACAAGTGCTTTGGTTTAAAAGTACTACAATCACTATTGAGAAGGCCATGATGGAAAAGTTGGAAGCAGAGAGAGGGACATATGAGTTTCTGGGGCTCTGAGGTCAGGACTAGGCTATCTTTATTAGGATATGACAAGGGACTAGATGGCTGAAATGCTTTCCCTCTTCTTGATTCAGGTTGTTCTGTAGTTTCAATTATATTGGCCTAACTGATTACTAGAGGTAGTTAATTTTTTCTTTGTTTTTTGTTAGTTTGCTGGTTTTTTTTTTTTTTTAAATTGCTGGCACTTTTGTTTTCAGGAATAGGACCAAAGTGGCAGGATAATGTGTTGAAGGTTATAAACCTAATAAAGACTCCTCTATGCCCTAATGGAAGCCTATTGAAGACAAGGATTGTATCCATAGCACCCAGAATACTATATGACATGCAGTAAGGGATTGATAATTTGTTGAATTGAATTGAAAGGCAAAGCAGGGACCTGAAACTACAGCTTCTAATTACAAGTCTAATAACTTTCAACTACACTATCCTTACCTCTAACCAGTTGTTTGAAAATTAAATAAACTAATCCATGAAACATGCTTTGTAAACTTTTATGTACTATATAAAATTAAGTGCTAATGTTGGCATATATAGAATGATAGGATGAAAAGCCATTTCTTAGAGGTCATCTTGCACCTCAGTCAGGCTGATTTTTTTTATCTGTGCCAGGAAAATAATGATTATCTTATCTACTACTTTGGGCTTCAAAAAAAGAATAAAAATTAAAAGCTTTATCCAAACAACTCTTTGTCAATGGAATTCTGTATGAAAGCACTGGAGAGATGAGAAATCTTGGAACTAAAGGTAGTTCACTTTCAGACTAATTCCATAATAATAAATTTGACTTGAAGCATGGGAAATCCACAAGGATTCAATGGAAGAGAAAATTGAATATATGTTAAATATACTGAAAATTTATTTGGAGATTTCAAGCTCACAGGCATTTCTAAACATAAACTTTATATTTTGGTGTCTGTTTTCCTTCAGTTGTTCTGAAGTAAACACTGTGTTTGGGGTAGATTTAATACAACTATGAAGAGTAAAATCATTAATACACCTCATTTATGGCCACATGCTCTAAACAAACTATAGTTCTGACACTTTCTAGCTATATTGTCCCATGCAAGCACCTTGATTTCTCTAAATTTCAGTTAATCCACAAAATGAGTAAAATTATACTAATATTACTGTAAATTGTAAATTATCTATACACTTTAAATCTCTATGTAAATATCAGTTGTTGTGGGGAATTATACATTGAGCTCTCCACTAAATATTTTGGAGATTCTCCAGTTAATTTGTTTTTGTTTTTCCTTGCCACTATCCTCTGAACTTCCATATAGCTTTACCCTCAATTTGATGTTTAGAGAAAAAAAGTGAAGTCAATATTACAAATAAGTGAAATGAGACATATGGGCAACTACATGATGTGATGGATAGGATGTCAGGCTTGAAATCAGAATGACTCATCTTTCTGAGTTCTAATCTGACCACAGACACTTACTAGCTGTGTGATCCTGAATAAATTACTTAATCATGTTTGTCTCGATTTCCTTATTTGTAAAATTAGTCAGACAAGGAAATGGCAAACCTTTTTAGTGTTTTAACCAAGAAAACTTGAAATGGGATCATAGAGTCAGATACAATTGTAACAACTAAACAATAAAAATAAGACACAAATATGAAGGTAAATCTGCTGCCATAAGAATTAATTAAAACCTTTTACATACTTGTGTGTATGTATATATGCAACTTTTTTTTGCAGGCACACAAATGTATGTAGATATAGCTACATAGATATTTATCTATACATCTTCATATATATTTATATATACATTGATTTACGTCATTGCACTAATCTATTATTATAAATAATTGAAGGATTCACTTGGCAATTAAAAATTGCTTAACTGGTATTCAAGACTCTACACAATCTGTATCCAATCCACTTTACTTGGCTTATTTCACATTCTACTAAAATAGATTATTTATCACTTCCTCTTCTTATCCTGCCCTTTCTTATCTCTATATTTCTGTTCATGTTGTTCTACATTCCTGAAATGAATCTTTATACTCCCACCTCTGACTTTTGAAAGTTTACCCTTCTTTCAAGGCACAGGAAAATTGCCAGTTCCTCCATGAAACTTCCTTATTCTCTTCATTTGAAAATGATCATTCCTTTCACTAATTCCTTAGGGGAAAAAAATTGTGTTGGACTTCACTACTCAATTAAAAAATTATATGTTAAGTACAAAAAAGAATATTTAAAAATCAATTAATAGCTTGAGAACCTAGATGGTGGAGTAAGCAGCAAATCACCAAAAACATCCCATTTTTACCTCCAAACAACCATAAAATTATAATTCAAAAAAATTCTGGAACAACAGAAGCAGAAAACAACAACAGCAAAAATTGGGGTGAAAGAATCTTGTAGTTCAAGAAACTAGCAGGAAAGGTGTGTCTCACTTGGGTACAAGGGGCTCAAAGTCCAGGACAGGAAACATCCCAACAAGCCTGCAACAAGCCCTATCTCAGCAAAACAATGAGAAATCCTGAGTTCCAGTATGGTGGAGTAGCCAAGTGCTAACATCAAAACTGTCTATGTGTCTCAGCATAGTCAAGGGAATTAGTTAGACACCAGCAGAGAATTGCCACATGTTTCAGCACAGCCCTGGACAAAAAGGCAATTGCCAGTGTCCAGACAATTATGTACTTCAACACAGCCCCAGATAAACAGACACCAGCCCTATAGGTGCCTAAGCAAATGGGCAGATTCAAGCTCCAGGAACCAATACATAAACTTGCAAGATGCCCACCTCTTTGACTTATCATGTGCTTTAATGAACATGGAGAATTAGGCAGAAACCAACTTAGGAACATTCTGAGTACTTGCCAGACACCAGCATTGTGAACTTAGTTCTGCACCAGTAAACTGAATACACCTATGGCTTCTAAAAGTACCAGCCACCACTCACCCACTCCCTTAACACAGTATCAAGCATAAGGGTCCCCTTGGGGCTTAGGGCAACATCTGTGAAGTAAAAGGTAAACAGCCAGAGTCTGCAGCCCCTAATACAAGAAACCTGACATAGTGTCCCTTTCACCCCAGGACCAGAGCTTCAACTTAAAAGAAATGGAAATGTCTAAAAAGGATAAGTAAAAACAACAACAACAACAAAAGAATCTGAACATAGAAAGTTGTTATGACAGGAAATAGCAAGTCAAATACTCAAAAAAAGGACGACATTGTCAAGACACTTATCAGCAATGCCTCAAAGAAAAATGGGAAGTTGTCTCAAGCCAGAAGGAACTCATGGAAGAGCTCAAAAATAACTTAAAAGTCAAATAAGAGAAGTAGAAGAAAAATTGGGGGAAAAGAGATGGATACAAAGAAATTACGAATAAAGAGTCAACAATGTGGAAAAAAGAAAACAATCTACTTAAAAAGTAAAATTGACCAAATGGAAAAGGAGATATTTAAAAAACAAACAACAACAACAACAAAAAAAAAATAACAACAACAAAAAAACACTGAAAAACAAGCAAACAAAACAACTTATTTAAAAGTACAACTGGTTGAGGCTGCTAGATGGCCCAGTGGATAGAGTGCTAGCCCTGGCATCAGGAGAAGGTGAGTTCAAATCCAGCCTCAGACACTCAACATTTACTAGCTGTGTGACCCTGGCCAAGTCACTTAACCCCAATTGAAAAGGATTCAGTTCAGTTCCAATGGTCATGATGGAGAGAGCCAGATGCACCTGTGAGGACTGAATGATAAGATACATAACATTTTCACTTTTTTTTTCCTGAGGCAATTGGGGTTAAGTGACTTGCCCAGGGTCACACAGCAAGGACATATTAAGTGTCTGAGGCCAGATTTGAACTCAGGTCCTCCTAAATTCAGGGCTGGTACTCTATCCACTGCACCACCTAGCTGCCCCAGTATTTTCCCTTTTTTGTGATTTGCTGACATTTTATTTTCTTTCTCATTTTTTTTCCCTTTTTGATCTGATTTTTCTTGTGCAGCAAGATAATTGTGGAAATAGTATAGAAGAATTGCGGATGTTTAACATATATTGGATTATTTGCTATCTAGGGGAAAGGTGGGGCAAAGGGATTGATAAAATATTTGATGCGTAAGATTTTTCAAGAGTGAGTATTGAAAAATATCTATTGATATGTTTTGAAAATAAAAAGCTTTATTAAAAAATTTAAACAAGTTAAAAAAAAATCTTGGTTTTGGTTACAACCTTGGTTACTTTATCTCAAAAATGGAAGACTGAACTAACTATCCCTTCTTTTTCTAAAATTGTATGTTTTCTGTGTTAACTAGGAAGTTTCTGAGAATTTGGAAAGCCATGCATTTGAAACAATATATGTTATTGTTACTTTTTTAAAAAATGTTTTTATTCATTTGTTATCCTTTAAAAATGTTTTTAAGAAATATCAAAATAATAAAACACTGAACAAATTATGTTCTCTGAAAACAATAAAATAAGTTACAGCTCTCCTTTTAAAAATCATTGAATAACAACAAAACAAAGAAAAAAAGAAAATATTAAAACCAATTCCTTATTTTTACATAAAAAACTCAAATTCAGAAAGATAAACTTCTCTAGCTAACACCATAAAAGCATAAGTGACCCAGATGAGATTTGAACTCAAATCTTTTTTTCTAAATATACTTATTTTCCATTTATATTTTAATTTACATTATGCTTATTCATGTGTGAATGTCTCTTCAATTAAAGGGAAACTGGAGAAAATGGTGTAAAGAAAATTGCCTGAATTCTCCCCAGTTTTCCTCAAAAATGTTAAATCAAGCCTCTAAAAGAATTGTGGTTAGATAGAATCCACAAAAAGCTGGGATGAAGCAATTTTTCAGTTTAAGAAAATTTAGAAGGACTTCAGGAAAAGTCTGTCTCACTTGAGTAAAAAGGGAAGACAGTTTAGTGCACATGATGTCTGCTAGTGGGATATTTTTAGTCACAGCACAGATTAGCAATGGAAGTCCAGATGTTTTATTCTGCATGATAGTGTCATAGAAGGCCAGCTGTGAGGCCTCCAATTTAGGCACAAAAGGCAAACTGCCAGTCCTGGGACCCAGGGCACCAAAGGCTTGATAAAGCCCCAGAACACCTTGGTGCAGTAGATGTCACCAGTCTTAGAAGACACTTATGCAAAAAGCCAATGACTAGTTACCAGGCTCCTGGCTTCCAGTGCAAGAAACTTAGAACATGCCCTCTCATCCACAAAAGCAGAGCTGAATTTAAAAAATAATAATAATAAGCAAAAAAAAAAAACAAACAAACAACAACAACAAGGGCTTGATCATAGAAAGTTAATATGGCCACAGGAAAGATCAAAACACCAACTTAAAAGAGCACAATAATGTCAAAATGCTTACATGGGAGTCTCAAAAGGGAATATGAATGGTTGTCAAACCCAAAAAGTTCTCTTGGAGAAGCTCAAAAAATATTTTCAAAATCAAGTAAGAAAAAATGGGAAAAGAAATGAGAGTTAAGCAATAGAATTATGGGGGAAAATAATCAACAACTTGGAAAAGAAAGCACAAAATCAATTGAAGTAAAATAAAATTCTTAAAAATTAGAATTGGTTATATGGAAAAAAATACAAGAGCTAAGTGAAGAAAATAAACTCTTAAAATTATAACTGGGCAAGTGAAAGGTAATAACTCTTATGAGAATCATAAGAATCAGTCAAACAAAATCAAAAGAATGAAAAAAAATAGAAGAAAATGTAAAATGCTTCATTGAAAAAAGCAACTGACCTGGAAAATAAATTTAGGAGAGAGAATTTAACAATTTTGGACCATGTGAAAGCTATGATCAAAAAAAAATGACATGAAAAGCATCAAGAAATTAACAAGGAAAACTTGTTAGTCTAGAAGCAGAAGGAAAATAGTAATTGAAAAGAATCCACCAATCACTTCCTTAAAGAGATCCCCAAAAGAAAACTCCAAAGAATACAGTAAACAAATTCCAGAATTATCAGGACAAGGAGAAAATGTTTCAGGCAACCAAAAAGAAACAATTCAAATACCAAGAAGCCATAGTAACAATTATACAGGATTTAGCAGCTTCTACATTAAAATATTGGAGGACTTATAATATGGTATTCTGAAAACCAAAGGAACTTGGATTGCAACCCAAGAGAATGACAGTAATGAGATGATATAGCAATATTTGTGGAATGCAGGGACAGATGCTTTTTGCTGAGGCAATTGGGGTTAAGTGACTTGCCCAGGGTCACACAGCTAGGAAGTGTCTGAGACCAGATTTGAACTCAGGTCCTCCTGATTTCAGGGCTGGTGCTCTAACCACTGTACCACCTAGCTGCCCCTCTATCTCCTTTTTTTTTTTTTTTTTAATGTAAGCATTTAGAAATAGAAATTTTTTCTAAATACTGCTTTGGCTGCATTCCACACACACACAAAAAAAAAAGATAGAGCAAAATGATGAATTGGGCATAAAACTAAAAAAGCTAGAAAAAGAGCAAATACACTTTTCCATTTAAATATCAAACTAGAAATTCTGAAAATCAAAGAGAGATTTATAAAATTGAAAGTGATCAATGTGATCAGATGGAATTTATACCAGGAATACAGATATAGCTCAATATTAGGAAACCTATTTTCATAACTGACTTTATCAACTACAAAAGTAATCAAATGCAGAAAAAGCTTTTGATCAATACAGTACTTATTCCTTTAAAAAAAAAAACATTAGAGTATAGGAATTAATGAAGCTTTCCTTAAAATGGTAAGCAGTGTCTATCTAAAACCATCAGCCAGCATTATATATAATGGAAATGAGCTAGAAATCTTCCCAATAAGACCAAGGGAGAAGCAAGGATACCATCATCTCCACTATTATTTAGTATTGTACTAGAAATGTTAACTTTAGCAACAAGAGAAGGAAAAAATAACTGAAGGAATTAGAAAGTGCGATGAAGAAGCAAAGCTGTCACAATTTGCTGATGATAAAATGGTAGGTATATCTAGAATTCTAGAATATCAACTTAAAAAACGACTTGAAATTATTAACAACTTCAGCAAAGTTGCAGTATATAAAATATACCCATAAAATTATTATCACTTCTATTTATTTCTAGCAAAGACCAGTAGCAAGGGATAAAGAGTGATTTTTTAATTAAAAATAACTGGAGACAATATGAAATATTTAGTAGTCTACTTGCCAAGACAAATCCACAAACTATATGAACACAATTACAAAAACAAAATGAAACGAAACGAAACAAAAAAAAAACTTTTCACAAAAATAGTCAGATTTAATATAATAAAAACAATTCTATCTAAATTAATTTACTTATTTAGTATCATGAAAATCAAATTGCCAAAACTTATTTTATAGAGATAGAAAAAATAGTAACAAAATTCATCTGGAAGAAAAAAAGAGTAAGAATATCAAGAGAATTAATGAAAAAAAGTGCAAAGGAAGGGGTCTAAGCCATACTTGTTTTAAAACATATTCTGAAGCATCAGTAATCAAAACTCTTTGGCTAAGTAATAGATTGGTGGATTAATGGAATAGATTAGGTACAGTAGTAAATGATTAAAGTAATCTAGTATTGGATAAGCCTCAAAACTCCAGCTTCTGGGATAGGAACCCACTATTTGACAAAAAACTATTGCAAACACTGGAAAATAGTAATGTAGAAACAAGACATAGATCAACATCTTACACCATATGCAAAGATAAGGTCAAAATGGTTACATGATTTAGACATAAAAAATGATACCATAAACAAATTAAGAGAACAAGGAATAGTTTTCCTGTAAGATCTATGAAGAAGAGAAGAATTTATCACTGAACAAGACATAAAGATCATTAGGAAATGCAAAATGAATAATTTTATTATTTTGAATTAGAGTTTTGCCCCCCAAAAGCTAATGCAGCCAAGATTAGAAAGAAAACAGAAAGATAGGAAACAATTTTTACAGCCAGTGTTTCTCATCAAGGCATCGTTTTTCCAATATTTAGAAAATGACTCAAATTTATAATAATATAAATCATTACCCAATTGATAATGATCAAAAGACATGAATAGGCAGTTTTCAGATAAAGAAATTAAAACTATGTATAGTCATCTAAAAAAATGTACTAAATAACTCTCTATTTGAGAAATGTAATTTAAAACAAATCCGAGGTACCATTTCACATCTATCAAGTTGGGTAATATGATAGAAAAAAAGGAATGATAAATTGGGAAATGATGTGGGAAAATTGGAACACTAATGCATGATTGATGTAGGTGTGAAATGATGCAACCATTCTGGAGGATAATTTGGAGTTATGCCGAAAGGGCAATAAAACTCTGCATACCCTTTGATCCAGCAATATCACTAAGTCTGGATTCCAAAAAGATCATAACAAAGGAAAAGGATCTACATGTATAAAAATATTTAAAGCAGCTCTTTTTATGGTGGCAAAGAGCTGAAAATTGAAGAGATTCCCTATTGTGGAAGTGATGAACAAGTTGTGCTATATGAATGAAATGGAGCACTATTGTGATATAAGAAATTATGAGTAGGCTGATTTCAGATAAATCTGCAAAGACTTATATGAACTTTACCTGAATGAAGTGAGTAGAACCAGAAGAGCATCATACACACACACTAACAGCAACACTGTGTGATAATTAACTACAATAGACTAAGTTCTTCTCAACAATATAATAATCTAATTCCAACAGACTCAGGACGAAAAATGCTATCCACATGCAGGGAAAGAACAATGTAATCTGAATGTAGATCAAAGCATACTATCCTCCTCCCCACCCTCCACCCGCTTTTTGGTGGCTTTTCCCTTTTGTTCTGTTTCTTCTTTCACAATATAACCAATGTGGAAATATGTTTACACATTTGCACATGTATAACTTAAAACAGATTGCTTAATATCTCTTTTCCAGTCAACTAGCTTAAAAGCATTTACTAAGATAATATTTAAATAATAGTTAAAAGACATTTTCCTGTTACTGTACACAACATTAATGGGAAGAATAAATATACATATAGAGTATATAAGAAGAAGCAGAACCAAGATGATGGATTAGAGGGGTCATTGTGTTAACTTTACATCCCATTTGATGGGCATTCCCTCTATTTTCAATTCTTTGCCATCACAATAAGAGTTGCTACAAATACTGCTGTACAAATAGGTCCTTTTACTTAAAAAAAATTCTTTGTAATATACATCTAATGACCTATCATTGCTGGATCAATAGATATGTACAGTTTTACAGCCTTTTGAGCACAGTTCCAAATTGCTCTCCATAATAGTTGTATCTGTTCACAACTCTTCCAACAATGCATTAGTGCCCCAGTTTTTCTACATCCTCTCTAACATTTGTTATTTTTTTCCTGCCATCTTAGTCAAATTGATATCAACTTTGTTTTAATTCGAATTGTTTTAATTTGCATTTTTCTAATCAATAGTGATTTCAAACATCTTTTTTTTCATGACTATAGATAGTCTTATTACTTTGACTGAAAACTGCTTATTCTCATCTTTTGATCATTTATCACTTTATGAATGACATGTTTCTATAAATTTGATTGTTTTCTACATATTTGAGGCCTTTATCAGAGACGCTTGTACATTTTTTGCCAGCTTTCTGCTACTGTTCTAATATTGATTATATTGGTTTTGTTTGTGCAAAGACTTTTAAATTTAATATAATCAAAATTATCAATTTTGCATCTAGTTGTGCTTTCTATCTCTTGTTTGGTAATTTTTTCCCTTTTCCATATATATGACAGGTAAACTATTCCTTGATCTCTAATGGTATTGCCTTTTTTGATCTAACATAACCTTATCTTGGTATATGATGTAAGATATTTTACTATAATTCCCTGGGATTTTAGTCTGCTGTTAAAATGCACCCAAGACTAGGATGGTCTTTACATAACATTACCATCTAAAGGGCTTTCACTATACTTTGAGAGGATATTTGCAACACAAAACTTGAGTTTTAAAGACAAATGATGAAAATAAGCAATGAAGGGGAGCTCTTTACTGTATAATAGTTGGGTGAATAAGACAAGTAAAGTACCTAGTGGAATACCCGATACAGGATCACTCAGCTAGTATCTGAAGGCAGATATAAACTCAAGTTTTGCTGATTTCAAATCTAATGCTCTATTGTTTGTCTCTCTCTCTCTTTTTTCTCTACTACATGTAGTCACAAAATATACAATTGCCAAGATAAAAGGTAAAATAAATTTACTAATAAAATCATGAAAATCCTTGAACTTAAGAAAGTTAAATATTTGAATATTGAGGATATACTGTATATACACATACTTATTTGGATATAGATATTTATCTTAACAAACATGGAAGTAAAAGAAAGGACTAAGAAAAGGGAAAGGTATGTAATAAGAGGAGGACAGATTGAAGGAATCAGCAGGCAGAAGCAAAACAGACTATTGAGGAGGGATAAGGTTAAAAAAAATTGAATACATAACTAAAGAGGCATACGGGGAGAGAACACATGTGGCCAAGTCAATTCTCTGAAAGTACAAAAGCCCAAAGTCTTTTCTCTTCTTGTGGGCTCCCTTGGCTTGTTTATCTCATTAGAGACAACTTGGCGCCTTGGTGAGTAGAGTGTTAGATTTTAAATCAGGAAAATATGAGATTAAATTAGTCTTCAGCTGAGTGACCCTGCATCAGTCTCTTAATTTTTATGTGCCCCCATTTCTTTTTTATCATTTAGAAATACCAAAACCTGCTTTCCCAAATTATCCTGAAGATCAATTATCATAATATTTATAAAGTGTTAAGCATAGGGCCTGACATATATACAGTACTATAAAAATGCTTATCTTCTTCCTTTGCCTCTATTTCATGAAAGTGCTAATGCTTATTCAGCTTCTCACAAAACATTCCAGCCTTCATATGAGGTGCTAACTTCAGGATTATCTGTTCATCTGGCCTCCATCTTCTGAGAGTTAAATAAAGATAGTGTGTTGGTTAGAAAACAGCCCTTTGCCTGGAAGTTCTTAGTCTGCTCAATCAATTTCATCAGCCAATGGCAATGAATCTCTTCGCTTCAAGCAAGTTGCTCATAGATGAATAGGTATCAAGGATTTTTAATTACTCTATCCTAGCTTATCTCTCCTGATCCATCCCATTTTCAAATCTCATCTAATTTATGATTACATTTTAGTTCTTGGTTAATAGCATGATCTTCAACTTAAGCAGATATCCCTATGGATTTTTTAAAATACTTCATCACATCCCTCTAATTAAAAGAAATGACAAGGGCTACTCTGATTATAAAAAGCTTAAAAGGTTGTCAACCTTTGTACAATTTCCCCTAGAAAGAAACAAAGAAAATCACCGTGTGCTCTCTACAAAAATAATATCACACATAGCAATATTGATAATAATAATCAGAATCACATATTTGATGTAGATGCCTTGTTTGGCTTCCTGAAATAAGAATACTAAATTACCTTAGAAATATCCAAAACAATTTGGATTTCAAAAATAAGGAAATTTTACAATAAAATAAATTCATTGTTGCAGAAGAGTTTAGAAGTAATAAAAAAGAAATATTATCCCTATTTTCACACTACCTCTTCTTCTAAGAAGGTGTGTAAATAGTGACAATTATGAAAACGAGAGTCAGTGAAAAACATTGCTTGCTTCTGTATATGAGAGCATCTGTTTGCCTGAAAATGGTGAGGACACATTGTCTTCAAAGACCACACTGTTTAGAATTTCATTGTTCTATAAATGTCATCATTTTCTCAAATAGTTGATGTTTCTACACACTTATTGGTCCTAGAAAGGAAAAAGAATCACTTATTTTGAGACCAAATATTCTATGAGCAGAGTTAATGCCATATGGAGGTAATTTAATATTAATTTAGTAATTCTTGAATAAGCATCATCCCCAGATTTGCTAAGTGGAGTTACTGATTTTCTTTCCTCCTAGACTGATAATTTACTTGTGCAATGGTGCTGTCACCAGATGAGATTAATCACAATAATGGTGTATCCTTTTGCTAAGAACATTTTCATAAATCATTTGAATATGGCCCAAGAGAAAAAATTTCTAGTTAAGCTCACTAAATCTTATGTGTTTTTAATAATTAGAAAATGTAGTATATTAATATTAGGACACATTTTTATTTTATTAAGTTTTTGGAGAAAGTACATAGAAAAAATGATTTTGCCAGCAGAGAGGATATTGAAAGTGAAGAGCTATGGTGCTTCACGAAAAGCCCAAATTTTTCCAGATGAAGTGTTTTATGGACACAGCTGACATTGGTCAGAAGAAAGAAAAGACATTGCTACTTTTGGTTAACTATTTAATATAGGTCTTATTTAAAGATATGTGACTTTCTACCTTGTCTGAAACTGTGGAAAGCATACTTACATCACTCGGAACATATCTATTAAAGTAGCAATATTTAGACTTCAAAGGAGCTCCATTAAAAATAGGTCACTAGCTGGACATTATGTTACAAAGCTATGATCCATACCCCTAGGAGAGGTTGAAGATAGCAGACCACTTGAGTTCAAAAGTTCTGACTTGCTGTATGGCTAAACGTGATCTGGTGTCCATTCTAAGTCTATCAGAAATATAGTGAGCCCTTGGGAGTAGAGGACTACTAAATTAGACTATAAGGGATGAATTAGCCCAAACCGGAAAAACAGTGAAGGTTAAAGCTTTTCTGCTGTTCATTATTAGAAACAGATCTTAGTCCACCATATGTCTGGATTGGGTAGGAGAAGGAAACCTGTGAATCAATCAATTAAGGAAATGATTAATCAATTTACTAAATAAATGGGCAAATGAGTAAATGAATATAAAGGTATGTATATGTATTACATATATATATATGTATATGTATTACAGATACATATATACATATAAAAGTATATGTAAAAGTATTCATAACATATACAAAAGTATGCATACTATATACAAACAAATTTTTACATGATGATCCCAGTTCCACTATATATTAGCAATTTAATCATAGGCAGGTCATTTAATTTCTGTAACTCAATTTTTTTTCCATCTATAAAATGTAGATGATAATATTTACATTGTATAATTATTGGTAACAATTTACTTTGTAAATTATGTGCCAAAAATGCATATGTTAGTATTATTAGTTTAACTGTCTTGCATAAGTAAGCACTTCATCAATGTATTGTTGATGAATTTATATATCTACCATACCCCAAAGAAGCTTTTGTAGAGTTATGAACCCCTATATTTCTCTACAGAGACTTCAATTTTCTAATCTATCAGTGAAAGGATCAATTTTTAGGGGATTACAAGAGTCTAAGTATCCTTCCTATTCTAAATCCCATGATTGAGAGATAACAAAGATGTTAGAAATCATCTGGCTCTAGCCTGTCTTTTATAGATGAAACCTATCTAGTTTAAATGCTGTCCCTAAAATCAAATTAATGGCAGGATAGGGAATAAAATTTGCATCTCCTGATCACTTTCTCTTTCCTATAATGTTGTTCTTTCTGTTACATCCAGTGTTATCACTGAGTCTTAATAGAATTTACACAGTACATCTATTTCAGTAGACTACCTTAGTTGAAGTTTATACCTGAAAATATAATCCTTGCACTGGATCTTGGATGTTGTCATATCGTTTTAAAGAGTTGCTCATTCAAGAACATTGTATATGAAAAAATGATTAAAATAAAAATCAAACTGTGGTCTACTATAATTACTCACTGCCTACCACTTCTTCACTGTAGAGTTATGGAAATTAATAATGATAGCAAAGCATTGTGTAAACATAACATTCTATTGAATTACAGAATAATCATCAGAGTATGAAACATATTCAGGTGGTTTGAAGTTTGCTTTTTTATTTTGCAAAAACTTCAGTTGACTTAAAAAGGAATATTACTTTGGTAATGATTTATCAAGTAACTTTCATTGATTCAATAGTTCATTAAAGATTTATTAAGCAATTTCTATCTTCAGAACGCCGTGGAGGATGCTAAAAAGTTTATATCAAATGGTCTCTGATATCATATGACTTAAGATTCAGACTTATTTTTGGAAAGGCTGAGGTCATATACATTCAGTATAGGAAATACTTGGTTAAAATATTGACTGCATTGGAAAGACATAAATTTGTAAGTTTAACATCTAAAAAGACCCTTATTTTATTTGTAAAATAGTATGATAAACCTCCCCTTCCAGTAAACCACAAAGGCAGGTTTTTGCAGTACTCTGAATAAAATTTTAAAAATAATATGAACACAGTTATATTTTCCAATTCAACTTGTTATTTCAGAAATAATAAGACTCTAGGACACATGAACTGAGGAATTTGTTGTTCTATGTGTGTATGTATACACATATATATGAACATTTATACACACTATTTCTATACACTATTAACAAAATGCATCAACAAGAGATAGAAAGAGAAATTCTATTTCAAATAAGGGTAGACAATATAAAATCCTTGAGAGTCTATCTCCCAAAACAAACCCAAGAACTATATGAACAAAATTTACAAAATGTTTTTCACACAAATAAAATGAAGTCACCACAATTGGAGAATTATTAATTGCTCATGGGATGGCTGAATCAATATAACAAAATGATAATTCTACCTTGGGCAATTTACTTATGCAATGCCATAGCCACCAAACCACCAAAAATGTTTTAAAGGCTAAAAAACTATAAAAAAAATTCATCTGGAAGAACAACAGGGGAATCAATGTTAAAAAAAAAATGTTGAGGAAATTGGACTAGCAAAACTATAACTCAACTGTATTTAAAAGCAGTAATCATCAAAACACTCTGTTATTGACTGTTCTTGATGGAATATATTAAGAATACACAGTAGAAAATGACTATAGTAATCTAATAGTTGATAAATCCAAAGATCCAAGCCTTTGGGACAAGAACTCAATATTTGACAAAAATGCTAGGAAAGCTGGAAAGCAGTTTAGCAGAAAGTAGGTATAGACAAACATTTCATACCATATGCTAAGAAAAGGTCAAAATGAATGCATGACAAAGGGTGATAAAATAAGCAAATTAAGGAAGTATGGAAAGTTTTACCTGTATGACTTATGAAGCAGGGAATAATATATGACCAAACAAGAGACAGAGGATTGGGGAAAGTAAAATAGTCAATTTTGACTGTATTAAATTTAAAAAGGTTTTTATAAATAAAAACAATGCCGTGAAGATGAGAAGAAAAATAGGAAACTGGCTACTACTTCACACTTATCAGATTAGCTAACATGAAGAAACAGAAAATGACAAACCCTGGAAGGGATATGGAACAATAAGGACATTAATGTACTGTTGGTGAAACTGTGACCCGATCTTATCATTTTGTAGAGCACTTTGGAACTACATCAAAGAACAATAAAATTGTGCATTTTTAAAACCAGCAATACCATTACTACAACTGTATCCCAAAGAGATGAAGGACAATGAAAAGGATATATACAAAAATATTTGTAACAGTTCTTTTTCAGGTGGCAAAGAATTAAAAATTGAATGAATGGTCATCAGTTGAGAAATGACTGAACAAGTTGTGGCATATTATTGTTATGGAATATTTTTTTGTTTTTGTCCTTCATTTTCAAAAATGATCAGTGACATATTATAAAGTAGTGGTTATCAAAACCATTTGGTACTAAGAAATAGAGTACTGGATCACTGAAATAGGTTAGGTGTACATGACATATTAGTCTAAGACTATAATAATCTATTGTTTTATAAACCCAAATACAGCTTTTAGGATAAGAACTCATTATGTGACAAAAATTCCTGGGAAAATTGGAAACAGTATGGCAGAAACTAGGCATTATCCAGTATCTAATACCCAAGATGAGATTGAAATGGATTCATGATTTTAGATATAAAGGATGATAGTATAGGCAAATTAGGAGAACAACCATCAGATCTTTGGAGAAGGGAGGAATTTATGACCAAAGAAGAACTAGAAAACATTATGAAATGCAAAATGGATAATTTTAATTACACTAAATAAAAAAGTATTTGCACAAGCAAAACCAATGCAGCCAAGATTAGAAGGGAAGCAGAAAACTGGGAAACAAGTTTTATAGCCAATGTTTATGATAAAGACTTCATTTCTAAAATATATAGAAAACTGACACATTTCTAAGAATATAAATCATTCTTCAATTGATAAATGATCAAAGGATATGAACAATCTAAATAACTATTAATTAGAGAAATTCAAATTAAAACAACTCAGACGCACGACTTCATACCTGACAGATTGGCTAAGATGACAAAAAAAAATAATTATAATAAATGTCGGAAAGGTTATGGGAAAACTAGAATGCTAATTCATTGTTGGTGGAGCCATGAAATAATCTAACTATTCTGAAGAGTGATTTGGGACAATGCCCAAAGGGCTATTAACCTGTGCATACTCTTTGACACTAGTGGGTCTGTATCCTAAAGAAACTAAAAATGGAAAAGGACCACATTTGCAAAAATGTTTGTAGCTCATTTTGCAGTGGCAAGAAACTGGAAAGTGAGAAAAGCCCATCAATTGGGGAATGACTAAATAAGTTATGGAATATGAAGGTAAGATTCTATTGCCTTTAAATACCACATCTTCTCAACAATGCAGTGATTCAAGACAATTTTTTTTTAAATTTTATTTTATTTGCATAACATATGTGTGGGTAATTCTTCAACAATAACCCTTACATAGCTTTCTGTTACAAATTTTTCCCCCCAACTTCCCCACCCCTTCCCTAGATGGCAGGATATCCACTACATGTTAATTATGTTAAAATATTGGCAAATCGAATATATGTATACATATTTCCAAACTTATCATTGTTGTGCAAGAAAAATCTTATCTACACAAACGATATATCAGATAAAGGAAACACAATGTAAGCAAACATCAATCAAGGAGTATGAGAATGTTATGTTGTGGTCCACATTTCGCATCCCTCTCTCTGGGTGTATATGGCTTTCTTCACTGAACAATTGGAGGTGGTTTGAAACATATCATTGTTGAAGAGAGCCATGTCCATCAGAATTAATTGTCATATAGTACTGTTGTTGCCGTGTATAATGATCTCCTGGTTCTGCTCATTTCACTCAGCATCAGTTCATGTAAGTCTCTCCAGGCCTCTCTGAAATCATCTTGCTGGTCATTTCTTACAGAACAATAATATTCCATAATATTCATATACCATAATTTATTCAGCCATTCTCCAATTGAAGGGCATCTATTCAATTTCCAGTTTCTAGCCACTACAAAAAGGGCTGCCACAAA
>JAJPUD010020632.1:0-24351 GCA_023553655.1 Myrmecobius fasciatus | reverse complement strand
CAACCATTCTGGAGAGCAATTTGGAACTATGCTCAAAAAGTTTCAAATTGGGGTACCTGGGTGGAGCAGTGGATAGAGCACCAGCCCTGAAGTCAGGAGGACCAGAGTTCAAATCTGGTCTCAGACTCTTAACATTCCCTAGCTGTGTGACCCAGGGCAAGTCACTTAACCCCGATTGCCTCAGCAAAAAAAAAAAAAAAAGTTATTAAATTGTGCATACTTTTTGACCCAGCAGTGTTACTATTGGGTTTATATCTCAAAGAGATCTTAAAGGAAGGAAAGGGACCCACATATGCAAAAATGTTTGTGTCAGCCCTTTTTGTAGTGGCAAGAAACTGGAAACTGAATGGATGCCCATCAATTGGAGAATGGCTGAATAAATTATAGTATATGAATGTTATGGAATATTATTGCTCTGTAAGAAATGACCAGCAGGATGATTTCAGAGAGTCCTGGAGAGACTTACATGGACTGATGTTGAGTGAAATGAGTAGAACCAGGAGATCAATATACACAGCAACAACATGGCTCTCTTCAACAGTGAGATGACTCAAACCAGTTCCAATTGTTCAGTGATGAAGAAAGCCATCTACACCCAGAGAGAGAGGCCTGTGGGAATTAAGTGTGGATCACAACATAGCATTTTCACTCTCTCTGTTGTTGTTTGCTTGCATTTTATTTTCTTTCTCATTTTTTTTCCTTCTTGATCTGATGTTTCTTGTGCAGCAAGAATGTATTGTATGACTATATATACATATATTGGATTTAACATATATTTCAACATATTTAACATGTATTGGACTACCTGCCATCTAGGGGAGGGGGTGGGAAGAAGGAGGGGATAATTTTGAACAGAACGCTTTGCAAGGGTCAATGTTGAAAAATTACCGATGCATATGTTTTGCAAATTAAAGGCTTTAATAATAAATAAAAATAAAACTGGTTGTTTATCATCTACGCCTGGCACAACAGGCACTTAATAAATGCCTGTTGATAGATTGATATACACTGTGGGTGTGACACAACTTTTGTTGATCAATCATTTTTCAGTGGTGTCCCAACTTTTGTGATCCCATTTGGACTTTTCTTGACAAAGATACTAGAGTAGGTTACCATTTCATTCTCTAGTTCATTTTACAAATGAGGAAACTGAGGCAAGCAGGGTGAAGTGACTTCCCCAGGGTCACATAGCTAGTAAACATTTAAGTCTGAATTTGGAGTAATTTGGAGTCTTCCTGACTTCAGATCCAGTGCTCTAGCCACTGTGTCACTTAGCTGCCCATGATACAACTAATATCTGATATAAGCAAATAAGAGTTTCAAAGTGCTATGGAATAATTTAAAAAGCAGAGATTCCTTTCCTTTGGGGGAGATCAGGAAAAGAAGCCTTCATGGAAAAAGCAGAGATTTGATCTTCTTTCATCTCCATATCATAGAAGGCTCATCACTCTGGAAATCCACTCTCTCCCTGGACCACAAATACTGAAACTATACTCTGCTCTAGAAGCTCCTTCCTCTAATTGCTTGGTGCCTGACAGAACTTCCATTTTAAGGAAAGTACCCAGAGCAGCTATGTGTTTTCATCTCTTCCAATCTCTATTCCTGACTCTCCAGATCTTCTTAATCATGCCCTAGTCTGGGTACCTTTTATTCCCTCTTCTTCCCAGATTTTCAGCTTTCTTTTATTTGTTGCATTTTTCTATTAGAAGTAAGTTCTTTGGGGACAGGGGCTGTCTTTCTTTCTGTTTGAGTTTTTATTCCAACATTTAACACAGTCCTGAAAGTAGTAAGCACTTTATGAGATGCTCATTAGCTTGACTTGAATTGAATTCACTTGAAATAAGAGAAAAGAATGATTTCCACAAATGGAAGTATAGAACTAAGGATGAATTAATCGGGGGCTCTAATAGTCTACATATCCATACTTTAAAGTTTATATTTGAGCCTAGGTTAGTATTTCCTGGTTGGAAGCAAAATATAGAGTTAGGCAAAAGAGTTTTGAGTTTCTCCTCAAATCTCAGTGAAACATGGCCAGTTTCCAAAAGCTGTATTAAAAGGCAAGAGCATATTTCCCTTCCTTATTCATCTTCTACCTCTTATGAACTTCAGGTGGGTAAATATAAAAACTATTAAAAATAGAAGGAAAATAGGATTGTAATCAGGATGAGTCTTATAAAAAATTAAGATGTGGTTAGACTATTATTGTAATAGTCTAAAACTGCCTGAAGTGAATTATTTCTTTGCTTTCAAAGATTTCCACAACATTTAATTAGTGACCAGATAAATATAAATCCAAAGATAATTGGCCCAAATTTAAGAATAAATCTACGTAAAAATAGAAAGAGATCCAAGGAAATGACTTTAATTTTGTTGTTGTTTCAAAATTGTGTAAATCAGGGTAAGTCTGCTGTGGGAAGGAGAAAACTTCTAAATGAATATAAAGATAGGCAGACAGACAGATGGGGAGACAGACATACAGAAAGACAGATGATAGATACATGATAGAGATATTTACATACATGTATAACATATATACATAAAGCACATGTATACATGCATGACTGAACAACTGAACAGCAATGTATGGATAGGGATATGTAATTGTAACTATGATTGGCCCTGATATTGATATTAAAATGACCCTCCTTAAGGGATATGCTGGACTTTGCTTTAAGGCTTGTGAACCAATTGTTAAATTTACCTAAGAAATTAGCAAGCACTATAATTCAGGGCTTGATTTATTGTTTGCTCATCACTGGGTTTTAAAAAGTGTTAATAATACAGATTAAACTTAAAACATGTGCATACAGTTTTTATTGTCAAATATTTACCATCACACTCCTGTATTGCTCTATCAATATTTTTTTTAATTCTACAGGCCTGAAGTAGAAGGCCCCAGGCTTGAAGGCAAGACAAGATTGGAGCCTTGATTGCTACATAATAATAACAATAATAGTGGTGATACAAAGGCATCTGTTGTCTCATTTGATCTGCCCGATGTCCTTGTCCTCCTGAGATACATAAGCAAATATCTGAGTGTTAGTTAAGTAAAGAAGACATTATAAATGACTTATGGAGGCAGCTATGGCTAACAGGTGTGAGGTCTACCCCAGCCTCTCTCTCATTAAGCCTGCCTTCAGTCAACATATATTAGTAGATATAAACAGGACTTGCACTATTGTTATAAATGAAATCAATTTTAATTAAACTGCCTAATGCAAAATATTTTAATGCTCAGGAAAAAAACATGCTTTCTCTGGCCCTGTTGGTGATAGAAAAGGTTTTTTGGATCTTGCTAAATGACATGCTTGATAGAGCAACTCTAACAGATCCCTTAAGCCATTTACTAGGCTTAAGATGAACTATAAAGAGCATTCTCTACCCTCTTCCTCTCTTATGCTGCTTAAATCTCTACCAATATTTCCTTGGATTTTTAGCAACCAGGGAAGAGTAAATAAAATTGTTCTTCTCTCTCACCCAGAGTGCCATGATTACTATATGCACATGACAACAAAAATATTTGCTTTCCTAGAAGAGATTGAGACTAGACCTAGACCTTTGTTTCTTCTGTTTTGCTTTCCTTTCCTTAAGAACATTGATCAAATGGAGATTTGCAGCCTTGGTATAGACATTGTGAATTTGACAGGTCAAGAGTTCCTAAATCAGTAACAATTGGTTGCCATCAGGAAATACTTCCCACAACCAGATTACTCCCCAAAGGAAAAAATATCTCATGCCTGAAAGATACTAAAATTCAAAGAATTAAGAAAGCCCAAGCATTGCCTTATTTATCTTGAGATCTAGATTGGTGAGTTGCAGAGACAGCACAAGTCAAAAGGGAAAGAAAACATTTGTCCAGCAGTCTCACTAAATGCCTTTTACTTGATGATACTTCTAGGAACCAAGATGGCAGAGTAAGCAGTGAATCACTATAACTACCATGTTCACCTCCGGACAACCATAAAATAATATCACAAAGACAAACCATGGAGCAGTAAAGTCAGCAAGGAGATGAGGTAAAACAATCTTTTAGCCCAGGAAGAATGGAGAATAAGCAGGAGAGGTCTATCTCCCTGAGGTAAGGGAGAAAGAGGGAGCAGTCCAGAATAGGAAGTTTCCCAGCAACTCTCACCACAGCAAACCAGCAGGAGATCCTGAACTCCACTGTGGTGGAGACAAAAGCCAACACCAGCACCTTATCCATGCCTTACTATAGCTGGGGAGCCAGTGGATTCCAGCTCCAGGACCACCTCATGTTTTATTGTAGTCCTAGGGAAATAGAGAAACACCCTATAGGACCTCACCACACATCCATCATCACCACCAGGACCCCAGTTCAGCACCAAGTAAGCTTCCAGATTGCTACAGCCTCCAGCAATGCTACAGTCTCCAGAGTGCTACAGCTCATCCAACCCCTTCAGCTCAGCACCAGACATGAGGTCTACCATAAATCTCAAGGCAATATTAGTGCAGCACCAAGTAAATAGCCAGGGTCTGCAGCACTGGAGTAAGAAACATGAGACTCCTTCCACTCTGGAAGCAGAACTCAAATTTAAAGGAAAGGAAAAAGGTGGGGGAAAAAAGGATTAAAGAAAGAAAGAAAGATCAGCAAACTGCAATAACAACAAAATAAACTCATCATAAAAAGCTATTATGGTAACAAGGAAGACCAAGACACAACTCAGAAGAGGGTAATAATGTCAAAACACCTATGGGCAAAACCCAAAGAAAAAATGGGAAGTGGTCTCAAGCCCAGAAAGAACTCATGGTAGAGTTCAAAAAAGGAGTTTAAAAATTATATGAATGGTATTACAAAAAAAAATGAGAAAAGAAATGAAAGTGATGAGGGAAAAAAGAGTCAATAGCTTAGAAAATTACTTTAAAAGTAGTATTGGCCAAATGGAAAGTAGGTACAAAAATCCACCAAAGAAAATAATTCCTAAAAGAGTACTGTTGGCCAAATAGAAAAGAAAGTACACAAAACAATTGAAGAAAACAACACACTAAAAATCAGAACTGGGCAAGGGGAAGTTCCTAACTCTATGAGACATCAAGAATCAATCAAACAAATTTAAAAGAATGAAAAAAGGAAGAAAATATAAAATACCTCATGGGAAAAACAACTGACTTGGAAAACAGATCCAGAACAGACAATATTAGAATCATTGGTACTAACTAAAAGACATAATCAAAAGGAGGGCTTGGACAGCAACTTTCAAGAAACTGTCAGATAAAACCATCCTGACAACCTAGAACCAGAGAGCAAAATAGATATTAAAATAATCCACCAACAGAGCAGCTAGGTGGCACAGTGAATAGAGCATCAGCCCTGAAGTCAGGAGGACTTGAGTTCAGATCTGATCTCAGACACTTAACACTTCCTAACTGTGTGACCCTGGGCAAGTCACTTAACCCCAATTGCCTCAACAAAAAGAAAAAAAAAAGAAAAAGAAAAAGAAATAATCCACTAATCATCTCAGAAAAAGGATCCAAAAATAAGAACTCCAAGGAACATTATAGCCAAATTTCAGAATTATCAGTCAAGGAAAAAAATACTACAAGTGGCCAGAAAGAAACAATTCAAATATCAAGGGATCGCAATCAGGATTATACAGGACTTGGAAGCTGCAACATTAAAGCATCAGAAGTCATGAGGTATGATATTCTGGAAGGCAAAGCAGCTAGGACCCCAACCACCAACCCCTTGCCCATCCAAATTAAGCCTAATAATACCCTAAGGGGGGGGGGGGAGGAATGGTCATTCAATGAAATAAAAGAATTTCAAGCTTTCATAAGTAGAAGACCAGAACTAGATCAAAAAAAAAATTACCTCTAATATCAAAATCCAAGAGAATCATAAACAGGTAAAAAGAGAAAAGAAAACACAAGAGATTCTATAAACCTAACCGATTTACATTCATACATAGGAAGATGATACTTATAATTCTTTAAAACTGTAAAACTAATAGTACAGCTAAAAGGAATATATATAGGCAGAGGGCATGAATATGAATTTGAGAAATAGTATTTAAAAATCAAGCCACGAGAAAGAGTATATTGGGTGTGGAAGAAAGGAAGAGGTAAAATGTTGTAAATTATTTCACAAGAAGAGGTATGAAAGACCAGTGGAGAGAAAAATGGGAAGATGGGCTAACAGAAATAAAAGTGACAATTCTACCTAAATTAATCTACTTATTCATGCAATAACAATATAAACTAGAAAAAAATAACAACAAAATTTATCTGGAAGAACAAAGGTTAAGAATGTCAAGGGGGGGAGGGCAGCTAGGTGGCCCAGTGGTTACAGCACCAGCCCTGAAGTCGGGAGGACCTGAGTTAAAATCTGGTCTCAGACACTTCCTAGCTGTGTGACCCTGGGCAAGTCACTTAATCCCAATTGCCTCAGAAAAAAAAAAAAAAAAGAAAAAGAATGTCAAGGGAATTAATTTTAAAAGAAGCAAAGAAAAGTGTGGCTATACCAGACCTAAAACAGTATTGTAAAGCAGCAGTCATTAAAAGTCATTTGGTAGTGCTTAAGAAATAGAGTGGTGCTATTGATCAGAGAAATGCAAATTAAGACAACTCTGAGATACCACTATACACCTGTCAGATTGGCTAAAATGACAGGAAATGATAATGATAACTGTTGGAGGGGATGTGGGAAAACTGGGACACTGATACATTGTTGGTGGAACTGTGAACGGATCCAACCATTCTGGAGAGCAATTTGGAGCTATGCTCAAAAAGTTATCAAACTGTGCATACCCTTTGTCCCAGCAGTGTTTCTACTGGGCCTATATCCCAAAGAGATTTTAAAGGAGGGAAAGGGACCCACATGTGCAAAAATGTTTGTGGCAGCCCTTTTTGTAGTGGCTAGAAACTGGAAATTGAAAAGATGCCCATCAATTGGAGAATGGCTGAATAAATTATGGCATATGAATGTTATGGAATATTATTGTTCTGTAAGAAATGACCAACAGGAGGATTTCAGAGAGGATTGGAGAGACTTGCATGAACTGATGCTGAGTGAAATCAGCAGAACCAGGAGAACATTATACACAGCAACAAGACTATATGATGAGCAATTTTGATGGACATGGTTCTCTTCAACAATGATGTGATTCAAACCAGTTGTTCTGTGATGAAGATAGTCATATACATCCAGAGAGAGGCCTGTGGGAACTGAGAGTGAACCACAACACAGCATTTTAACGCTTTCTGTGAATATTTCCATGCATTTTGTTTTCCTTCTTAGGTTGTTTTTTTTCTTCTTCTCTTTCTAGATCTGATGTTTCTTGTGCAGTAAGATAACTGTATAGATATGTATACATGTATTGTATTTGTCATATAATTTATCCTATTTAGCATGTATTAAATTACCTGTCATCTAGGGGTGAGGGGTGGGGAAAAGGAGGGGAAAATCTTGGGAAAAAAAAAGTTTTTGCAAAGGTCAATGTTGAAAGGTCACTCATATGTTTTGTAAATAAAAAGCTTTATATAAAAAAAAAAGAAATAGAGTGGTGGATCAGAATAGCGTAGGTACACAATAATAGTCTATGACCATAGTAATCTAGTATTTGATAAACTCAAAAATTCCAGATTCTGGGACAAAAATTCACTATTTGACAAAAATTACTGTGAAAACTGGAAAATAGTGTGACAGAAATTAGGCACAGATCAACATTTCATATCCTGTACCAGCATAAAGTCAAAATGGATCTACTATTTAGAAATAAAGTGATACTATAAGCAATTTAAGAAAACAAGGGAGACTTTACCTGTAAGATCTTTGAAAAAGGGAGGGACTTATGACCAAGAAATAGAGAACATTATGAAATGAAAAATGGATAATTTTGATTATGTTAAATTAAAGTTTTTGCACAAGCAAAATCAATATGACCAAGATTAGAAGGGGAGCAGAAAGCTGGGAAACAATTGGGGATGCCCATCAATCGGGGAATGGTTAAATAAGTTGTAGTATATGAATTTAATGGAATCCTATTGTCCAATAAGATATGATGAACAGGTAGATTTCAGAGAAACCTGGAAAGCCTTGGGTGAAATGATGCAAAGCAAAATGAGTAAACCAGGAAAACATTACACACAATATCAAAACATTGTATGGTGATAAACTATGAATGACTCAGCTCTTCTCAGCAACACAATGATCTAAGACAAGTAAAAATGACTCATAGGGGAAAATGCTATCCATCAGATAAAGAACTGATGGACTCAGAATGCAGATTGAAGCACATTTTTTTAATTACTTTATTCTTTCTCATATTTTATTCCCTTTAACCTGTTTCTTCTTTCCCAAGTGTGACTAACATTGAAATGTCTTATATTATATAGCACATGTGTAAACTATATCAAATTGTATATCATCTTCAGAAGAGGGGAAAGAGGAAAGGAGAGAAAAATTTGAAATTCATAATCTCAAAAAATGAGTGCTAAAAATTTTTGACACATAATGGGGGAATAAAATACCATTTTTTAAAAAAATTGTTTTTTACTTTTGGGAGAGTAATTATTGTTTTATTATTTAAGTATTAAGTGGTGCTTTTGAATCTTATTCTTTGATCATTTCTTTTGTGTATGAGGAAGTAAATAGTTGGCCTATATCCAGTGGTATGCTAGAGCTGGTTTATACTGACTCAAAAGCCAAATGTTAAATTTTCAGCATGAGTATTTATGCATTAGAAATTGGCAAATAATATAAATCAGGATTTGATTTATATTGTTTTATTGATTTTTCTAAATTTATAAAAGTGACACTAAAAGTGTCAATGCAAACAAAATATAAAAAATGTGTCATGGAGAGTTGATGGTTAAACATTTACCAGTACATTCTTTTCTATATCTGATATCTACTTTGTACATTGGGTATTTTTTCTTGAAAATATCTTCTTGGGGCAACTAAGTGGCACAGTGGATAGAGCACTGGCATTGGAGTCAGGAGTACCAAATATGGCTTCAGACACTTGATATGTACTAGTTGTGGGCAAATCACTTAACCACTAATTCCTCTTGAAAAAAAGAAAGTACCTTCTTAATCTCTTTTAAGAAAGATCCCAGGCAGGAGCCTAAACTTTCAAGATATCATACATGGCCCAGAGAGTTTCATTTGAAAAGGGGCTGTACTTACGATTCACAGAAATTTGGATTAAACCTTGAAGTAGGTGACCCCAAATTAGGATTTTTCCTTATATTCTGGCTCAAATTCCAAGGAAATAAAGTGGAAATATAGTATAAAAGTCCTTGAAACCACAATAATTGCTTGGGAAGGAAGAGAGAGAAATCCTTTTCCTGCTCTTGTTGGAAGTAGAAAGGAAAGCTGATAGATTCCCAAGAAATATATTTAGAAGACAAAAAAAAAAAAAAAAAAAAAGAGGTGGATCTTTTTTCCTCAGATCTTCTAAAAGACTACTGAGTATGTGTTTTTCCTGGTTCAATCATCAATATCTCTGTTGTACTCCAGTCATAGAGATCAAGGGATCACTTAGAGTTTCTGTGTCATATAAATCCTTTAACAAAAGATCTATATGTGCCTATCCTATACCCCATGAAGTTACAGTGATCATATATATGTCCATAAGAAGTATCCCATTCAAGTAGAACAAGGGACTTCCCAATCACCTGTTACAGAGATAAAACTTCCTATTATGGCAAAATAGTTATGGGAGAGCTATGTCCCTAGATTTCTCTTCCCTTTGAATATGTAGTTAAATTTATCTGATTCTCACTTTGAAACATGAGGGGCTAGGACTAGTCTTGGGGAAAACAAGAACCCTAAGAACAATGAACAATCTTCACCCTGATGCCTTGAGTAAATGTGACCTAGAATTGCACCTGACTTTTTTACAGCCCTGCAAACTGAGAGAAAGAAAAAGTATGACTGAGATCATAATAGCTATTGATCTTATCTTTGTTAGTTTTCATTTAATGTTAGAAAGGCTACAGAAATAAAAGAAGAAAATAATTGGAGAAAGATTGATTGCTCATGATTGTGTGCTGGGATAATATAATAAAAATTATTATACAGCCTAAATTAACTTATAGATTAAGGATCATGCCAAACTAATAAAGGGTTACTTTATAGAATTAGATCATATGATTACAAAATTTATGTTAACAAAAAGCCAAGAATCTCATCTAGGAAAATTCTTTGATCCAGCAATATCATTGTTATGTTTATCCCCCAAAGTATAAGTTATCCCCCTAAAAGTATTTTTAAAAAAAAGTCTGTAACAGCAGTCCTTGTCTCTAACAGCAAGTAATGAGAAATATCAAATGGGGGAGAGTTGAACATTATGGAAAAGTATTATATGTTTAGAAATGATGAAAAGGATAGATTAAGAAAAACCTGGGAAGACTTTATGAACTGGTGCATATTGAAATGAGCAGAACCAAGAAAAGAATTTATATTACTAAAACAATGTAAAAGAAAAGAAACTTTAAAGAGTTAAGAATTTCAATCATTGAAATAACCAATCACAACTCCAGAAAACAGATAAAGAAGCAGTTCCCATCTCTTAGCAAAAGGTGATTAGGAAGTTAGAAGTACAAGGTGTAACATTTTCGGATAAGGTCAATGTATGGGTTTATTTTTAAAGAAAGAAAAACAATAAATGAAGCATTTAAAAGTACATAAAAAAGCAAAAGAAGATGCAATCAATCAGTAAGTATTTTTTAAGCATGAACTATATGCCAAGCCCTGTACTAAGGTCAGAGAATAAAAAGAAAAGCAAAAGAAACTCCCCTCACCTTTAGAAACAAACTTATAGGGGACACAACAGACAACTATGTTCAAACAAGCCTTAAACAGGATAAACTGGAAATAATTAGGAGAGGGAAGGCATTAATATTAAGAGGAATATGGAAAAGCTTTATATGGAAGGTGGGATTTTAGATGGGACTTGAAGGAAATTCAGAGAGGGACAAATAAACAGAGATTTTTTTTTAACTATAGTATTAAATTTAGAATATACCTTAAAATAGAATGTTATAGTTTTCTGGTCTTTGGCTTTTGAGACATTAATGTTAGTATTTAAATGTATCATAATATTTTTTAATTTAAAAAACTAAGCAGAACACTCAGTATGAAACACACTGCCTGTTTTGCTAATAATGTATTATAGCTGGGAGGTAACCCTGTAAAGTACTTTGCAAGGGCTATAAAGCTCAGCTTAACTGTTGTTTCCAAGTTTAATCTCCATTATAGATTAGGAGCAGGACTTCATTTGTCATAATTTTAGGAGGTAGGATATAAGGCTCTTATGACTCATGCTATTCCATGGAGAATTACTTCTCTATGTTATAGCCTAAGATATACAATAATCTGTTTAGGGAAAGCACTTTTTTTTAAAAGTATTTTTTCTCTTGAACTTTGGAAAATAGCATTTCCATATACAAGAAATAAAAAGGGGAAATACATAAGAAACCGTGAATCTTAAAAGAACCACTTTGAGGTACCCTTGCTCTACTCTACTCCATTACTCCCATCCACCTCCCAGTTCCTAAATAAAACCCTATTGTATATGCTCAAGATGGTTTACACTTTATGACTGAGTGAATGTGATAATTCTACATCCTCCTTCCTCCTGGAAGGAAAACCCAAAGGCTTGAAGCCAGGCATGAAATAAAATCAGTTGAAGATAAAGAAACTGGAGAGGGATATATTCTTCTTGAGTTACCAGCAAATGAACCAGTAGTTTTCTCTAATTAGATGAAATAGGTGCAACCAGAAAAACAGATCTCTAAACCTTGGAAGTGGAATTCAAACTGGACCAATGAAGTGAGAACACACTGCTCCAGTAGCGAAGAACCAAAACCAGAACTAGACTAGAGTTCGTGTTAGATGAGGGATTCCAGGCAGTGGTATTTAAGTTAAACCAGTCTCATCAAAAATGGATTCAACTTTTATGTACCTTTGATTTCATATTGGGAGAGATAGTGAGTAGTGTTGATGTGGGGAAAGCATTGTCTTTAGAGTCAGTAGACCTGGGTACAAAATTGGTGTCACTTTAGACAGTTTACTAGCCAGATATGGATCTGTTCCCCCTTCTCCCAAATGCATTTGACCAGCTGTTTTCTAAGTCAATCTTCATTATATGACTAAAACAACTCCTTAAAATATAGAATTGAAAATATGGGAAGGAAAATCCACTGAACAAAAGACAACTCATTACTCGTAGTGAATACTCTTTTTCAACAACCCAAAAGATGTCTCTACTCAGGGGTATCACCAAATGGTCAATACTAAAATCAGATTGATTGAATACTTTGTAACCAAAAGTAGAGAAACCTTATACAGTTGCTTAAAATAAGAACTGGCTGACTGTGGCTCAGATCATGGAGTTTCTTACTGCAAATTTAGACAAACTGAAGAAAGTTGAAAAAACTATCAAGTCATATAGATATGACCTAAATAACATCCATTATAAATATGAAATGGATTTAAAGGATTAGATATGGCAAATAGAGAATCTGAAAAGGACAGATAGAGGTTCACAGTATTCTACAGGAGGCAGCGATAAAAAGCATCTCAAAAAAAAAAAAGAGCAAGAAAATGGCTATCTGATGAGATTTTACAAATAACTGAGAAAAGAAGGAAAGCAAGAAAGAGGAAAAAAGAAAATATATATATCTTACTAAATGCAGAAATTCAGGAAATAGGTAGGAGAGATAAAAAGGTTTTCTTAAATTAGCAACTTAATTCCTTAACAGATAAGTGAAGACAAGGTGGTGATCCCTTCTTTATTTGAGATCACAACAAAATGTGACAAGAAAGGAACTCCACCTCATCTTCACTTATCTTCTAGGGAATATTAAGCCAAGTAGCAATCATTGGAACCAAAAAAAGGAATAATTAATTTGTTTAAGATTGGAAAAACATATAACAAAGTTGTACATTGTTACTTTTTTAACTTAATTTATGTGTAGAGTATTACATGCAAAATGCCAGACTATATGAATCAAAAGCCAGAATTAAGGTTGACAGTAGAAATATCAACAATCTCAGATATGCAGATAATATCACTCTAATGGCAGAAAAGGAAGAAAATTAAGAAGCTTCTTTATTAAGGGTTAGAGAGGAGAGTACAAAATCTGGCTTGAAACTGAAAGAAAAAAAACAAAGCACCTAACATTTTGGCAATCACATCACTTCCTGGCAAATAGAGAAGAAGCACTAAGAAGCAGAGACATCACTTTACCAACAAAGTTTATATAGTCAAAGCTATAGTCTTTCCAGAAGAATGTATGGCTGGCTGTGAGTTAGACTATTAAAAATGCTGAGTGCTACAGAATCAGTGCTTTCAAATAGTGGTGCTGGAGAAGACATTTGAGAGTCCCTTGGACAGCAAAATGATCAAATTAGTCAATACTTAAATAGATTAACCAAGGTAAATTAGACTATTTATTGGAAAGAAAAATACTGAAGATGAAGTTTAAATTCTTTACCCATGTAATAAGAAAACAACTCTCATTAGAAAAGACCCTGATGTTGGGAAATGTTAAAGACAAAGGAGAAGGGAATAGCAAAGGATGATATAGAAAGTGTTGTGAGAGCAATGAACATGAGTTTAGAAGACTTTCAGAGATTCTGCAGGAGAAAAGGGTCTGGCATGCTATAGTTCATACGGTCACAAAGAGTCAGACATGGTTGAATGATTGAACAACAGCAACAAGAAAAGTTGCAACTTAACTCTAAGAAAATCAGAGTCTGAGGACAAAAAAAGTCAGGGAGTCTGCTCTATTGCTAACAGGTGGGAAGGTTGCTATTTGAGCAGAGAGCTTCCACAATGATCCCATTGAGTGGGGATGACCTTTTGATTAGTGATACCAGTCATTCTTGATCATCCTATGACACTGTCCCATAAGAATCAGGAAAATTGTGTTCTAAGCCCAGTTCCACCACTAACAAGCTGTATTCTGTGACTTTGGGCAGTAGCAATTGTGTTCTCCAAGTCTCTACTTCCACATGTGTAATATGAGATAGCTGGGCTAGATGAAAAGTTCTAGAGCCTCTTCAGCTCAGACTTTCTAGAATTATTTGAATCTATTTGTAAGTACAGAATGGAACAAGAGAGTCATCAGATTGTTATGTGGCAGAATACCCCAGTCTTCTGCCATTTGTAGTTCATTGTCTGAGGTTTCTGGAAGCCTCCTTCCTTATTAGATTACCTGTATTCTCAGCTTACTTTATAACAGCTATTCTGGAAACTTGTTATCCATTCTCTACATATAACTGTCCTTCCTAGTTTCTTCAGTAATAGGAGAATTTGGGTAAAGGAAAGAAAATAAGAGAAGAAAAGTGCATTTATTAAGAACCTCCTATTTGTCAGGTTCTGTGTTAAGCATTTTTCAAATATTATTTCATTTTATCCACTGAGGTAGATGAAAGATTTGAGAAGCACTGGTCTCCAGCCTTTGTAATTTTGTTGTTTTATGGTCAGGATTAGAAAGAGTTAGAGGGTACAGTAGATAGAGAACAAGCTCTGGAGTCAGGAAGACCTCAGTTCAAGTCCAGCCTCAGACACTTAGTACTCTGTGACCTGGGTATGACATTTAACCCCAATTGCCTCAAAAAAAGAAAATAAAAAGGATTAGAAAAAAAGGGGGAAATTTTGAGACCCTAGGAGGAATGCCCAGATGAGAGCCTAATCTCTCAGTCTTTTTGGAGGCCAGTTATCATTTTTGTCTCAAAACCTTTCAGTTGGGATTAATGTTCCATGCTCTATTTAGTTCACATATGTTAGTCAAAGGCAATGTAAAATTAAAATAGACTAATGGGACTGAGTAAAGGAGCCTAGACTCTACTTCAAAGTCTCTTTCTAAACTATGTGATCTTGAGCAAGTCAAATGACTTTTTTGCTTCCCCATCTGTAAAGTAAGATTAGGTAGCATTCTGGCTCCCAACTGACATTCTGGAATTACTCCCCAGAGGAAAAATTACTTTCTGGCTTTGTTTGTGATAGTCTTTCTTTACCTACCTATACACACATACACTCATATAAACATACACACACACACACACACACACACACACACACAAATACACTTTAGCCCTAGGCAGTCTCAGGAAACAATTTTGTCCTACAGAAGACTTTTAAGGAGTATTTGGCAATGCTTATCCATGAGACATTTAAAACTTCGCTCATCAGTTTTTGGAAACCATGCTCATTTAAATTGTCACAGCTCAAGAGCCCTGGGATTTAAACCTTGAAAAGGGTAAGACTTGTCAGCAAAATTCTCACGTTAATTTGTAGAGACAGAATATTAAAACTTCCCAACTGTAGAGTAGGCAGTGGGGGCAGAAGTAGGAAGGAATATGGGGCTGAGTGGAAAGAGACCCAAACTAAATGCTTAAACCAGTCTTGTCATAGGTCTCCCTAACCTGCTCAAGGTCCTTTCCCAGGCTAGAGTGTGGAGTAACAAAAGAAGGAGAAGATGGAGAAAAGGGATCGTTTGGATAGAACATGTTTCCTAGAGCCAAAAGTTAGATACCATAGGAATCAGAATTTTGTATCTGAGAAGTACCTTAGATACCATATAGTCTAACTTCCTCATTTTATCAAGGAAATTGGAGAAACTGAAACTTAGAAGGGGAAAGTCACTCTCCAATCTTGAAGGGAAGTTTTAACAGGTACTATGTCCAGGCTCAGTTGCTATTACAGTTTCACACAATACAATGAACCATCTGGACTCCAAAGAACAAAATCTAGTGATCATGAGCAAGTTACTTTTCTTGTGGAAGGCCATTTTTTCAGCTTTATCTACAGCTCTCTCTAGAACAGAAATTTGCAATGGGTCCCTCTTGCCATTCTTACTTCAAGTCTTCAACGATCTTTAACTTCATTTGTTTGAGTATTCATTCCACAAGCAAAGCCTCCCTTCAGAAGATTTTTGCTATTCCCAAAGCAAATTCATTATTAGGTAACACACCTTCTGGTGAAGAAGTCTCTACATTTACTTGAGGTGGTAATTGGATAATGGAACCCAATTCAAAAATCTTCTCAGGTTGATAAAACCTGACATAATTTGTATGCTGTGGGCAAAGTCTTTGAGAAGATCACTAACATGCCACAATGAGACATCAGAACTTTGTAGCTAGTATCTGACTTACATTTGCTTCACTTTGAAAGCTCTGTAGCCTAAAGAATGGAAAAAGACTTTCTTCTTACTGCCATGTCTGGGAGTCTATTTCTCATCTTCAAGACTTGAATATATTACTTTAAATGGATGATTGACATTCTTATTATTTTGTTCATTCATTTCAGTCATGATCAACTCTTCATGATCTTGTTTGAGGTTTTTGGGGTTTTTTTTGGGCAAAGACACTGGAATGGTTTACTTCCTTACTGGTGAGGAAACTGAAGCAAACATGGTTTAATGCTTTTCCCAGAGTCATATAACTAGGAAGTTCTAAGGTTGGATTTGAATTCAGAAATATGACTACTACTAACTCCTGCATGGGTGCTCTATCTACTATATCACTTTACCAAGTATTTTTAGTCTGTTCTCTTTCCCTTCCAACTGCATTACTCTGAATTGTCTAGAACCAAGTGACACTCTCCATTTCATCTTTTATTTGTCTTTTTATTTAATACATTAGTCTTGTCAATTGTCAGCACGATGTCAACAATTTAATATCTTAACCATTACAGATATATCTTGAATTTTGTTGTCAATCATTGACTCTGGCTGGCCCTACTTATTGATCATTCTAATTCCTTCCAGATCCATTGTTGTTTCAGTCATTATGCCTCAATAATCACATATATTAAGACATTAATTATCTTTTTTTAGATTAAATCATAGTGAAATTCAAAAGGAATAATCACAAATCAGAGAACACAACATTCTATCCACTTTCAGGTTCTAATCCCAAAAGGAGGAAAATTCCCATTCAGATTGGAATCTAATCACAATTACAGCACACAATTTTGCATCATAGTACAAAAGAAAAAAGGCAGACAGAAAGTTTCTTTGTCTAATAAAACTCCCTTCTTCCTGTCCTGCCCCAACTCTGACCCACGCTTAGAATGTTTTCTCTCCTTAAGTGCATCTCCTAATTTCCCTAATTTCTTCAAGTTCCAGCTAAAGTAACACCTTCTAAAAGAAGCCTTTCCAGTCTTAATTTAGTAACTTCCCTCCATCCATTTTTTAAAAAATTTATCCAGTATACAGTTTATTTATACCTAGTCATTGCCTATTGTCTTGCTCATTAGATTGCAACCTTCTCAAGGGCAGAAGCGGTCTGACTTTTCTTTGCATCCCCTCCACTTAGCACAATGCCTGATACTAGTAGATACTTAATAACACTTATTGACATTTAATAACACTTAGGAACAGGGAGAATACAATAGTCAATCATAACAAATGTAAAATACTCTTTAACTCTTCCTGAGTGAGATAGCGCATGCTGCTTACAGCAATCTACACCTTGAAACAATAGCCTTCTCAGTTATCCTAAACTTTCTCATCATATCTGTTGAGATCACCCAACTTTGTTTTTAATACCAGAGTCTAACTTACATTTGCACTCTTTGAAGGCAAGAAGAATGGGTACCCAGCCCAGTCCTGCAACCTAAAGAATATGGAAAGATTTTCTTCTTACTGTGAGGTCTGGGAATCTTTATTTTTCATCTTCAAGACTTATCCATCTAATAATTTGCATGTATAAATTAAATAATCGATAAACATTTATTAAGCACTTACTGTATCCCAGATACTATGCTAAGCCCTGGAGATGCAAGTGCAAAAAAAAAGACAATTCCTGCTGACAAGGAGTGCACAGTCTAAAGAGAGAAGACAAAACACAAAAGGAAGATGAAAAGGAAAGGAAGAAGAATGTGGAAGTCAGTCAGAAATGTAGCCAGGTGAGAATGAATTGAGAGCAGATCCATAAATTAAAGGACCTGTGTACTTTGCCCCAAAGCTTTCCAGAAGATATAATCCATGAGATGAGTACTTGCTCTTCCAGAAATAAATCCTTTCTTCTAGGATGCTCACTCTACTCTAATAAAGCAAATTTACTGTCTTCTGAGCACAATTGGTTCCCTCTTGCTTTGATTATGGTATTCTCTCATTTTGAAGCATGTTTCTTCATTCTTTCTTTGAAACTGTCCCTCTCTTTCAATACTCTGTTCAAATTTCACCTCCTCCAAAAAACTGCCATATAGAATTGGTGAATCAACTTCAAAAGATCCCAAAATGATAGATTAAATCTAATAAGAGGTCATTTAATTGGTAAATACGAAGTCTTTTTTTGTGTGTATGTGTGAAACAATCAGGTTAAATGACTTGCCCAGGATAACTCAGCAAGTTAAGTGTCAAGTGTTTGAGGCCATATTTTAATTCAATTCCTTCTGAATCCAGGACTGATGCTCTACTCACTGTGCCACTTAGCTATCCCTACATCTGGATTTAAAAAAAAAAGAAGAAGAAGAAGTTTTAAGGTCTGGAAAGAAGCAGACTAAACTATAGTTTTATTAATTGACCCAGAGTATTTTAGTGTTTTGCATGCACAGTTTGTCAATGATGTGACAAAGCAGCAATCCAATTTGCCAATGTGAACATGTTGCATCAGTGATATCATATGAAAGAGGGAATATACTTGTTCTAACTAGACTCAGAAGACAGAACTAGAAGTAAGTGTTGATAGTTGCAGAGAAATGCCTGAATAGATTGGGATGTCTGCTTTTCTGAAAAAGTATAGAATAGCCTTCAACATTTGCTTAAAAAAAATGATGACCTTAAATAGATATCATATTGGTATGAATACTGAAAGACAGACAGATGGACAGAAACAGAAATATATTCACAGAGAGATTACATTTCAAAAAATAACACTGAGCTGCACAATTTTATATAAACCAGTGTAGAGGCCCACATGTCCTCTTATTCTTCCCCACTTGTACTCTCACATATCTTCATTATAAAATATAGTGCTAAAAGTCTGAATCTTCTTCTACCCAATACTAGGATGACTCTGGTGATTCTCATGCCATACAATATGGCTTCTTAAACTTTTTCAACTCTCTACTCCTTTTTTCCTAAGAAATTTTTACAGGATCCCAGGCATTATAGGTACATAAAATAGGTAAACAAATCAAACATTTATTAACAATAAATCTTAATTTTGTGATTCCCCACATTTGGTTAAGAGGTCCCATATAGGGTCAAGAACCACAGCAAAAGAAGCTGGGCCCTAAGGGGACTTGGAGAAGAGGTTAAATATCAAAGTTTTGAATGGTTTTTAAATCCCTATTTTTATTCCAATCAATCAGTATTACTCAGTTTAATGTGATTCCATTGGAGTGGTGATTATTAGTATATTTGTCTATCAATATACATTTAGTCAGTCTATATAACTAACACTAGTATAGGAATTACATATATTAACATATATTATATATATATGTTATATTTAGGATTAACTAAATAAGGTTATATAGATTCTTTCCTACAAGCCTTCACTTGCTTATTATGAAGTTCACTGCCTAACCATAGAATGCTGACTAGAGGACCTCCATCCTTTTGGCCTTATGAAATAGTGATCAAGGCCCAAGCATTCTGACTAAGCCCTGCTTGGTGGAGATGACCTAATGACATAGAAAGTCTTCAAATTTATTTTTCTACCCTGGACCAGCCTCCTTTACCCAATATGAGGAGGTATCCATTCTATAACTACTTAATAAGTGGGGATAACCCTTGTCTTGCCCATCCTGTGCATTCATGTAGATGCATCATCTTGAGCCTTTTTAGACAGTCAAGGTATAGCTCTCTCAACCAGTGAGATTATGTATTTAACTCTGCTTCTTCTGTATCACCCCAGTATCAAGTACTCTAAAACTAAAGCCCTGGAGGAAGGGGGCAGCTCAGATTATGAATAAAATCTAAGAGATGCCATTCATTGAAGGGATGTGGTAGTCCCTTTTAATCAATGGTTATTGGTTCAGAGCTCTGACTCAGTGTTTTACATTGCAAATGATTAGACAATTTTAAGACCACACAACAGACACTCTGGAACACTGAAAACCACAATATTTTTGTGAATTTGGAGGAGGAGGAGGAGTTCAGTCCTTACAGTGAGCAGGAAGCAAAAGAAGCAAAGGCCCCAGGACTATTTAACTGTTGATGATTCCTGTATTTCTAGAGGCCCTTTTCCCTTACTCTGAGCTAGGGAAACCATAAGTAGAAAGTAAATATAGAGGACTGGGGAATTTGGAGTTGAATGTCACAGAGAAAGAGGTTGTAAATTTTGTGAGAAATAAGTAGGATGTTGGCTGAAAGGAAAATAGATCCTTGAGTAAGCCCCTTGCCTATGTGTTTCCTTCTGAGTAAAATAAAGGCATTGAATTAACATCTTCTTTATCACAGACCCCTTTGTCAGTCTAGGGAAATCTATAGACCTCTTCTCAGAAAAATGTTTTTAAATGCATAAAAGAAAAATACATGTGAATGAAATGGGAAACTGAGGACTTCTCAAAATAATGACAGAAATTGGTGTGGTTTTTCATTGGGAATCACAAACTAAAATACTGCTGGAAGGGATTAAGTATGGTTTTTTAGAATATCAAAGGCAGACAGGACTTTGACTGGGAATCCTATTTGCAAAGGTCTGATAAATATCTCTGATAAGTGAGCCGGAATTTCACAAGATTCTAATAAACTTCTAAACTTCATTTTGAGAGATCACTGAGTAATGATTTTGAGTCAGGGGTCACATTTTTATCCCACACACATGGTATCACAAAAAAAGCCAATGATATTGTAATACAGTTATCAAAATATTTTAAAGCAACTTAGTTGATACCAGATTAAGAATTCCTGGAGCAAATGATTGCTGAGGCCATTTCAAACTCTAAAATTGCTTGAGTCTATGAAATCCTGTCTTCCTCATGTCTAAAACAGACAAATCTGAAGAGTTGTGTTCAATTCTAGGAGTACAATTTTGGGAAGGACATTGTGAAGCTGAAGAGAATCCAAGTAATCAGGAGGGTAAAAGACCTTGAGATTATGATTTATAAGAAGTACTTGAAGAAGCTGGTGATGTTAAACAAGCCTAGAGAAGACTTGGGTTCTACAAAAGGACTGTCCTCAGTATGTGGAAGAAGAATTAGGGGGGTTTTTTTGTTGTTGTTTTTTCTTTCTGCTTGGCCCCAAATTATCTCATTTGATCCTTGCAAGAACCCTATAAGTGTCTTTATTATCCCATATAACAACAATAACAACAACAGCAATAATAATAATAATACCAATAATTAATATGTATAAAACATTTACAATATTCTAGGCACTGTGCTAAACACCATATTTATTATTTCATTTGATCTTCACAATAACCCTGGGAGGTATGTGCTGAAAAAAAATGATTATTAATAACCAATTACTAATATATGGGAGGAAGGAAAGAATGAACATATGCTTGATGGAAATTTTTATTTGCTTGAGCCCCTTGATTATCCAGAGAACCAGAAGAACTACAATGAGGACTAACTGCTTTACCTGACATGCCAATAATAGTTTGTAGTCACTAAGAGTAAACCTAGCCAGAAGTGCAGAAAATCAGCAATTCTAAAGCCAATTAAGTTCAAGCCAGCTTTGAAGCAGGCCCTGAGCCATTTGAGGGCATATGGACCTTCAAAAGACATCCTTATCTTCAAAGACTTTATAAGTTTTGGAGATAATCTAAATTCCAAGAACTCATAACTTTAGATAGAAGGCTCTTGGAATTATCCAATTTTTCTTTTTTTTTTTTGGATACACCTTATCAAATCTTGAACTTCAGATTGTTTATCACCAAGGCTGCCTCCTGATTTGTGTATCAAAGGGCCATGGTCTTGACACCTGAAATTCCTTACTTCCCTTACCCTAGGGGTAAGAGCTCATTGACTCCTTTCTTTCTAAGCACATCCCCCCCCCCCAATTCCTAATCTTCCTTTGTTTGAAAGATATTTAAACTCTCCCCATCCCTTACTTGGTGGGCTCTCAGCATAAGCTGGCAGTCCCTATATGCATGTTTTACTTCCCTACTTAATAAAAAAACTTTCTTTAATTTCACAGGTATCATCTTCCTCTGGTTGTCTTCTCTTTGGGGAAAAGGAAGACTTAAATCTCAAGAACTGGCCTTTGTGTTTCCTGGACATCCTCCACTTTGGGGGAGAGATCTAAATTCCTTCCAGAGAGCATTTGCCTTGTTTTATAAAGAGATGAAGGTTTTTTTTTTTTTTTTTTTTTTTCCTTTTCTATTCCTTCATTCAAAATCCAGTCCTTGTGAAGGACATTGCTGATAGTGGGAATTGTTTAAATCCTCTAGGTACTTGTTCTTTCCTCACACAACCTATCCAAGAGGCTCTAATCTGGGTGGAATTCTTACCTCACTATTGTTCATTGACTGAGTGGGGGGTAGATCCTTTCTTCTAGATTGCCCAGAGGCAGGAGTGATCTTGCTTAAAAAGAGTCTTTGAGTGAGGTGATCCGAATCCCAAATCCCCTCACCTTATTAAAATAAAACCATCTCTCAAATTCATTCTCTTATTGTTAACCAATCAGAGTTGATTTCTGCCTATTGGGAACACCCACTCTTCTAAGGGTATAATATAAGATTGAGCAGCCTCTATGATTTGTTTTTGTTGTCTTACAGTTCCACTGATCTCTTTTACTAATTTTCACTAGTCATTAATTAATAAAATTACTGTTGATTACCCAGAAATTATTTCTCTCAGACTTTTCATAAATCACAGTGTTATTATTATCCTCATTTTCCAGTTGAGAAAACTGAGGCAGCCAAGTACAAGTAAAGAGTTTGGTTTTGTTGTCCACCTTTTAATAAAACTTTCCTCTATAATGTAAACTGCACACTTGCAAGAAAAGAATCAGTTTCAGGATACTGGTGGATAGGATAATCAAGCTTCTAGGTTGGGACTAAGCCAAGAGAGTGAGAAAATCCCCTGAGCTCTTCCTGAGTCCATTGGTCATGACACAATTCTGGCACAGCATTCAACTTAAATTTGATTTAAATTCTTTTTAATTTAAAGACTTTTTTCCTTCTGCCCAATGTCCCAAATAGATAATCACACAGAGAGATAGGTAACAAAGGAACTAATTGCAGAGCAGGGAAAGCACAGGAAATACACTGGCTTATAGGTCAAGACCTATCTCTGAAAGCTACATAGCAAGTATCTTAGATAATCAGAGCTGAGGAGCACAGAGGAGACGATAAAAAATGCTTGGAGAGGAGAAACTGAATCCAGACTCAGTCATTACTTATATTATCTCTGAAATGAAACAATCATGAGATTGCAGGGTTGCTAGAAAGGGCTGAACTTTAGAAACCATCTAATCCAATCTCATCTTTGACAAATATGAGAACTGAGGCTTGGAGAAGGGTAATGACTTGCCCAAGATCTCACTGGCAAAGTCAGAATTCAAACTGAGTTCCCCGAGTCCAAATCCAGCAGTCTTTGCAGTGAAACATGGTCCCTTCTCCCTGAATAAACTTTTAGTATGAGGTAATCAGGTGAGCCAAAGGACTTCCTGCTTCCAGATATTTGGCTTTGGATCCCTCAATTTTTAATTTTTTTTTAAAAAATATTATTTTTAGCAGCAGCAGCAACTTCATTGAATAGAAGGCTAGATTTGGAATCAGGAGGATGTGTGTTCAAATCTAGTTTCAGATACTTATTAACTATGTGACTTTGAGCAAGTCATTTAACCTCTGTTTGCCTCAGTTTCCTAAACTGTAAAATGGAGATGCACCAGCCAAGAAGAGTTATTGTAAGGATCAAACAAGATAATAATTGTAAAGAATCTATTACAGTCTAGCACATTATAAGTGCTATATAAATGTTTATTATCATCATCATTATTAAATAGCACTTATCTCACAGGATTGTAATTAAATGAGATGATATTTATGATGCATTTAGCACATAGTAAGGTATATAAATGCTTACTGGCAGTTAGTTGGTACAGTGGATAGAAAACTGGGTCTGGAGTCAGAAAAACCTGAATTCAAATCCAGTTTCAGAGTCTTACTAACTATGTTATACTGGGAAAGTGTATTTGGCTCAGTTTTCTCATTTATAAAATGAGCTGGCAAATAAATGGCAAATTGCTCCAGCATCTTTGCCAAGAAAACCCCAAATGGAATCAAATAGAGTCATATGCAACTAAAAATAATTGAACAACAATAAATATTAATTTCCTTTCTCATCCTATTATTGCTGTTGTTGTTGTTTATGGTTGCCTATTTTCAAAGGGCATAATAAAAAGGGCACTGATTTTAAAGTCAGAAGTCCCTGGGTCACATCCTGAATAACTATGCTACTTAATAAGCTATGT
>JAJPUD010020631.1:0-24353 GCA_023553655.1 Myrmecobius fasciatus | reverse complement strand
GAGGCATAGAAAGAGGAAATGACTAAGGACATGTGGGTGGCAAGGGCTGGGATTTAAGCCCAGGGTTGTCTCCAAATCCATCATTCTGATTGATGGGGGAGAGGATGAAGGAAGCTGTGATGATCTAGGGATGTTCCCAAGATGGAAGGAAAGGTATTTGGTTCTTGGGAGTACCAGCTCCCTTTCCCCTAACCTTCAACCTATCAGGTTGTTTGAGCTAAAATGGATTTGGAAGACACAAAGATTCAACAGGAGTTAAAAGGAATTCTCTAACTTTTTTTTTACTTTTTGCTGAGGCACTTGGGGTTAAGTGACTTGCCCAGGATCACACAGCCAGGAAGTGTTAAGTGTCTGAGACCAGATTTGAACTCAGGTCCTCCTGACTTCAGGGCTGGTGCTCTATCCACCACACCACCTAGCTGCCCTGGAATTCTCTAACTCTTAAAGGAGGCAACTATAGGACTTAAAACCATGAGTTAAGAATATTAATAATAATTAAGATTTACCTAGCAGAGAAGTGATTTTTGGTACAGCCTTAGCTGTGGTTGATCAGGAAGGTGCTATGTGCTGGGATACAAAAAGGTAAGAGTCCTCTGAGCTAACCCTGCCACCCCATTTTAAAGATAAGACAACTGAGTTTTACTGAGGGGAAATGATGTGCCCAGAGTCTCCAGTCTTTCTACAACATCACCAAACCCTCATCTGGTTGTCTTTAGCCAGGAATCCAAGGTCCTCTATGATGTGACAGTGACATCCTTTCCAGCCTCGCCTTTTGCCCCATTGAAACCTAGAAGGGCTGGGAGGGGATCTCCAAATGACTTGTTTGAGCTTAGGCAAATCATGTCATTTCTTTGGGTTCTAGTATGTTGCTCTGTAAGCTAAGAGGGTTGATTTTTTCCAAAGTCCCTTTGAGGTCTACCATTCATTCTCCATTATTCTATGTTCTAAGTAAGATCCCTCTCACCTCTGACATTCTGTGTTCTGAGACCCTTCCCAGATCTAACATTCTCTGTTCTAAGCTCTCTTCTAGGTCTAACAGTCTGTGTTCTAAGATCCTATTAGTTCTAGCATTCTGTGTTCTAAGATCTTTTCTAGGTCTAACATTCGGTATTCTAGGACTCCTCTCAACTCTGATATTCTATTTTCTTAAGACCCTTTCCAGCTCTAGCATTTTTTTTTCTAAGTCCCCTTTCAACTCTAACATTTTAATTTCTAAGACCCTTCCCAGATTTAACATTCTCTGTTCTAAGACATCTTCCAGTCTAACATTGTATGTTCTAAGACCCTTCCCAACTCTAACATTCTGTTTTCTAGGACCCCTCTCAATTCTGACGTTCTGTTTTCTTAAGACCTTTCCCAGCTCTAACATTTCATTTTTTAAGTCCCTTTCTACCTCAAACATTTTGTTTTCTAAGATCTTCCTAGCTCTAATACTCTACATTCTAAAACTCTTCGCAGATCTAACATTCTCTGTTCTAAGATCTCTTCCAGTCTAACATTCTATGTTCTAAGATGCTTCTCAGATCTAATATTCTCTGTTCTTTTTATATTGAAGTTTTTTCTTTTCATAACATATGCAAGGATAATTTTTTTCAACATTAACCCTTGAAAAACCTTGTGCTCCAATTATCCCCCCTTCCCTTCACCTCTTCCCCTAGATGGCAAGTAGTCCAATATATGTTAAATATGGTAAAAAGATATGTTAAATCCAATATAGACAAACATATTTATACAATTATCTTGCTGCACAAGAAAAATCAGATCAAAAATTTTTAAAAATTAGAAAGAAAATAAAATTCAAGCAAGCCACAACAAAAAGAGTGAAAATGCTATAACATTCTCTGTTCTAAGACCTCTTCCAGGTTCAACATTCTATGTTCTAAGACCCTTCCCAAATCTAACATTATATTTTTAGGACCCCTCTCAACTCTAATATTCTATTTTCTTAAGACCCTTTCTAGCTCTAACATTTTATTTTCTAAGACTCCGCTTCCCAGCTCTAACATTCTATGTTCTAAGATTCTTTCTGTCTTTAACATTCTATATTCTAACTTCCTTTCCAGCTCAGCATTCTATATTCTAATGTCCTTTTTAGCCTGATTTTTTTTTAGCTCTGATAATTTGTATTCTAAGATCCCTTCTAATTCCGAAATCTATTTTAACCCATCAAATTCTCTTCTCATTATTATAACATGGATCCCAGTTCTGAAGCCTCTTATAATTCTGATATTCAGTGTTCTCAAGTCACAAACCTCCTTGCTCCTCCTCTGTTCTAATACCATTTTCAGCTCTGCCATTTTGTGTTCTAGAGTCCTCTTCTTGCTTTCCCCTGATATTGCCCAATGTTCCCACTTCTATATGCTAAAATCTCAGGTGTAGAGGTAGGAATGAGTTTAGAGATTTACCTGGTTGGCAGGTGAGGAGCATTATGGAGAAATGTAGGTGAGTAGTAAGGGGACAATCTCAGAGGAATCATCATCTCTTTTTTACTAATGATCACCTTTGAGCAGGAAGGGGCAATGGCTCACAGTGGTAATGGTGGAAGGGTTGGGGGGCATTCTGAGCCAAACCAACAGAGACCCATCTCTGTCACTAGCCCCAAGCTTCAGATGGAACCATTTTGCATGGGCATCAGTGCCAAATGGGCCCTGCTAAATATGGTTTGACACTAAATAAGTTCCCACTTAATGTCAATTGGAAATAACTGCTTTGCCATTCTAACTTGTTCATAATGTCAATTACCCAAGTGAGTTATCAAGGTTCTCTTGCAACAGCTTTTTAATTTGGTCTCAGCCTGTATGGTTTAGTGCTGGGAACAATGGCCCAGCAGATGGAGAGCCGCCACTAGGTTTCCTTCTAAGATGAGAAATCAGAGGCAGGCAGAGGGAGCCATCTGGAGTGAAAAGGTCAGATCATTAAAAATAATAATAATAACAATAAATTGCAAGAGCTTGATAGGAGGTGGGTGAATGGAGCTAGGTAGAGAAAGAGGAAAAAATACTGAGAAAAGAGGTTTGGCAGCATATGGGAGTAAAACACTTATGTCTGCAGAGGTGCTGATTCTGTGTTCAGAAAAAGGACCCTGGGACGTCCTTTGCCCTTCTCCTGACTCAGAAACCCTGCAGGATGCCTACCAGTTCTTCCATCCTTGAAAGCCCAATGCAGATAAAACTCCTTCAGGAAGTCTTCCTGGATCTCCTTACTTGATAGTAACCTGACTTTTGCTAATTTATTAAATATCTGTGTTAGTATTTAATTCTTCATATTAGACTGTAAACTCCCTGAGGGCAGGGACTGTACCTTACCAAACTTTATTTTCTTAAAAGATCTATAAAAATCCTTTTTATTGATAATCTTTTATTTTTCATATCATCTTTATTTTTGAATAAAGGTACCTAGCTGGGGTAATAGAGAACACAGGACCTAAACTTATGAATACCTGCATTCAAATTCAGCCACACATACTTAAGAGCTCTGTGACACTGGACAGATCATGTAATGTGTCTGCCTCAGTTTACTCATCTGTAAAACAGGGATAGTGATAGCATCTACTTCCCAGGGTTCGTGTGAAGATCAAATGAGATAATATTTGGGAAAAGCACTTTGTAGGTCAGCTATATAAATGCTAGCTATCATCATTATTGTTTTTGTGATTATGATAGCCTTCCCTCATGTCTTTCTCAATGAGCCATTCCCTGTAACCAAGATTTTAAAAATGCAAACAAAGCAGTTCAGCAGTGTCAAGCAACAATTGATTGTGCCTGACTATGCAGTAATATACATCCATGGTCTGTCACTTTTGCAAAGATTTGGATTGGAGGTACATTTTCTCAGCTCTTTTCCAGAGCCAAGCTTGGTCATGATTTGGGTCATCAGGATTTATTATTTTTTTTGTCTTTATATTTCCATTAAATAACAAGCATTTATTAAGCACTTATGTGTGTCAAGCATTGTCCTAGGGATACAAAGAGAGAATGTGAAATAATTCTTGTTCTCAAGGAATTTATATTCTGTCAGAGAGATAGTATGCAAGTAGGTTTATGCAAAATGAATGCAAAATAAGTATCACTAAATACTAGTGGGGCATCTAGGTGGTGCAGTGATGTCCTGAAAATGTCCTCGGGACATGAGTTCAAATGTAGCCTCAGACACTTCCTAGCTGTGTGATCCTGAGCAAGTCACTTCGCTCTATTTATCTCAGGTTCCTCATCTGTAAAAATGAGTTGGAGAAAGAAAAGTTAACCACTCTACTCTGTCTGCTAAGAAACCCCAAATGGGATCCCAAAGTATTTGATATTATTAAAAAAGACTGAACAACAGTAAGTAGGGAATTAGGGAAGAAAGACACTAGGAATTAGGGTAATCTGGAAAGGTCTAGAAGGTGTTGATTGGGCTGTACCTGGAAGGAGAGACTTCTATGAGGCAGAGGAGAGGAAGAACAACATGCCTTGATGAGGGAAAAGTTAGTTTGAGAAGTTCAATAATATTTGTAAATCAAATGTGCACACAGTAGGTGCTTAATGTGTATTTTGTAGAACAGTGGGTGCTTAACAAAATATTTACTGTGGCCATTCACACAGTTGCCTAATAGGAGATAGAACATTGTACTTGGCTAGGAAGAACTAAGTTAGAATTTTACTTCAGACATTATTAGCTGTAAATGTCATTTTCCTATTCAGAGCCTCAGTTTCCTTACTTGCAAAATAGAGATACTCATTACCCATAGTACCTACATCATAGGCTTGATGTCAGGTTCAAATAAGATAGAGCACATAAAAGTGCTTTGTAAACTTTAAAGCACTATGGAAATGCCAGATACTTCTGTTGTTGTTATTGTCACAAGATAGCTGTTGAATGTGTGAACAAATAAAGGAGTGAATGAATAAATGGATGTGTGACAATGTGCTGGCTATGAGGCTGAGAGTAATGAACAGCCTGTTCATATCTTAACAGTATCTTTCATTTGCATAATGTGTCTTAGCTTTTCCAACTTCTTATCATTTTATCCTATTCTCCTGTAGGAATTCATTCAGCCCCCACCTAGCTAGAGTCCACTTACTGGTCTGGGCCAATCCAGACCCTTTGAAACACCTCCTTTCCCTTCTCCTTAACCCTTAGAGTCTCTCTTATATGTTTTCCAAAACCCTTTCATCAGACAAATTGAAATTACAGTGGGATGTTGGACTCTTTGAGCAGCAGTAAGGATGGTTTTGAATGATAGATCATGGAATGTCAGAGCTGGAAGGGCCCTTAGAACCCAGGATGTCAGAGCTGGGAGGGCCCTTAGAACTTAGGATGTCAGAGCTGGGAGGGCCCTTAGAACCCAGGATGTCAGAGCTGGGAGGGCCCTTAGAACCCGGGATGTCAGAGCTGGGAGGGCCCTTAGAACACAGAATGTCAGAGCTGGGAGGGAACTTAGAACCCAGGAGGTCAAAGTCGGGAGGGCCCTTCGAATGCAGAAGTCAAAATTAGGAGGAATTTTAGAATATAAAATGTGAAGGTGGAAAGGTCTTTAGAACAGAGAATTTCAAAACTGGAAATGAAGTTTGCTTCACAGTACAAATCCTTTTTCTTATCGAGGAGTTTGCTGTTCATTGATCCTGTGATTTATATGAAGTCGCATATGTCATTCATTGCAGAGTTCAGATCTTTCCACCTTTATATCCAGGGTTCCTTGCAATGTGCTTTCCAAAGGGAAAGCTAAATTTAATGGTAAAAATGACATTTGTGGCTTGTCAGTGGATTTTTATTTATCTCAGTTGTCCCTGGGCATTCGAGGCCTGGGCTTTTTCATGGGGCTTTTCAGCATTTTTAATGCTGCTTTTAAATAGGAGCTATTTCACCCCCAATCCCGGGCTGATTTTGATATTTCCATGAAGAGAATGGAGTAAAGGGTAGTCTGGTGTGGTGGGTAGAACCTTGGAGCTACAAAGGCCCAATTTCAATCCCAGCTCTTGCAATTCAATGGTTTTATGACCTTGAGCAAGATATTCATTCATCAGTTTATTCATCCATCAAACGAGCATAATAATCTTTATCCAAACTGTGTCCCAGGGTGATGGTGAGGAGAGAGCCATATACTCCATAAATCACTAAAGAAATGGGAGCTGTCAGCTCTGCCCTCATCAGAACATCATCGTTATCAGACAAGGCAGCTAAGGGGCGCACTGCATAGAGTTCGGGAGTTGGAGTTAGGGAAACCTGAATTCAAGTCCTCTCCCAGACGTTTATTAGCCTGGGCCAAGTCATTTGACCTTTCCGAGCCTCAGTTTCCTCATCTTTAAAATGGGATAAATATAGCATCTCCCTCCAGGAATTGTTGTAAGGATCAAATGAGATAATTAAAAACTGTAAAGCTGTAACTAAGTGCTGGTTTTTGTCATTATTAGTATTATTATTTGGCAGCGAGGTGGCACAGCAGGTAGAGTACCAAGCTTGGAGTTGGAAAAACTTGAGTTGAAATCCAGATATTTAGGAGTTATGTGACCCTGGACAAGTCACTTCACTTTGTTTGCCTCAGTTTCCTCATCTGTCAAATGAGCTGGAGAAGGAAATGGCAAACTATCCAGTATATCTGCCAAGAAAACCCCAAATGGAGTCATGAAATGGTTCAACAACAACAAAAATGATGATGATGATGATGATGATGGTGATGATGATGATGATCCTGCTAGAGAGAGCGCGTGCTGGACTCTAGTCATAGTGAGGCTGTGCAATGCACAGGACCCTTTGCTGATCTCATTATCTTTGCCTAGAAACTCAGCCCTTTGGTGCTTCTGCTGAGGAAGTCCAGGTTGTCCGAGGCTTGGTTAATGAGCCTTCCTCTCCTTCCCATCAGTGACACTACATCATTTAGCTAGTGCCAAGCCCCAGATCTGTAGAAATGCAAGAAATTACATGAAATGCCTGCTCATGCCTCGTGGGGTGCCTGCTCCCACGGCTTTGGCTGTCTAAGGGGCTACTCCTCTTCCCCCGGGACACACTGGGTCATGGGTTTGTGGATCTACCAGTCAGTGAGAGGAAGGGGGATGTGTGGATCACGAGGAGATAGGAAGGGAATTTTTCATTATGCCATAGGAAGGACTTGAGGGAGAAGCCTTTGAGGAGGCTGCTTCAGTTATAGTGGTGTCATGGCCTGTCATTTTGCTTTGTGATTTTCAGTTTTTTTTGGGGGGTCCAGTTCTCTGTTAAATGTTGGAATTATTTAATGTGAAGGGTTCTTTCTAGATCTAACATTGTCTGTTCTAAAGACCTGAGACGTCCAGGTTAGTGAATGGAGTGCTTGACTTAAGGTTAAGAACACCTGAGTTTGAATACTGCTTTAAACATTGGCTGTATGCAAGTCTTAGCTGCAAAATGGGGGTGGTACTTACCTACCTCTGACGGAGGATCCAATGAGATATTGCTAAAATGAATTTAGAAATTATTTGCTGGGATTTCTCTGAAGTCACATGTCATTCATGGCAGAGTCCCGATCTTTCACCTTTATATCCAGGATCCCTGGATATCTATCTATCTATCTATCTATCTATCTATCTATCTATCTATCTATCTATCTATCTATCTAGAAATGCTGTTATTATTATTATTATTGCAAATGCTAAATTTCATTTAGTGTTTTAGCTGTTGGTAAAGATGCTTTTAGGTCTCATGGTCTTTGTTCTGAACTTTTAGTTGATATCCTTTTTTCATTTAATTCTTTGTGATTCAGAACATGACAACACCAGCAAATTTGAACATTTCCATATACAAAGAACAGAAATGATTGCATGTGAATCTATGAATTTATCTGTATAAATTGTGTTTTTTAATATTAGCCTTTTATTTTCAAAAATACATGCAATGATAGTTTTCAACATTCACCCCTGGGTTCCAAATTTTTCCTGGGACAGCAAGTAACCCAATATATGTTAAACATGTGCCATTTTTCTATATATATATGTCCATATTTATAATGCTATTCAAGAAAAATCAGATCAGAAAAGGAAAAAATGAAAAAGAAAAGAAAAAGCAAGCAAATGGTAACAAAAAGGTGAAAATACTAAGTTCTGATGCACATTCAGTTCCCATAATCCTCTTTCTGGATAAAGATAACTCTCCATCACATGTCTATTGAAATTGCCGACTCACCTCATTGTTGAAAAGAGCCTGACAGGGGCAGCTAGGGGGCGCAGTGGAGAGAGCACCAGCCCTGAAGTCAGGAGGACCTGGGTTCAAATCTGATCTCAGATACTTAACATTCCCTAGCTGTGTGACTCTGGGCAAGTCACTAAACCCTAATTGCCTCAGCAAAAAAAAAAAAAAAAAAAGCCAAGTCCATCAGAGTTGATCACATTAGATTTGTGTATATATATATATATATATGTATATAATAAATGTACAGTAAAGCTAACACATTAATTTCAATGCCAATCTTATCTGTGTCTCCTACTGAACTTCCTTCTGTCCATGGATTTTAAAAAGTGTTTCAGTGATAATCTTTTTTCTCCTTTCCCCCTGCATTTTCACCACCAGCCTTTCCAATTCAATTTCCCAAAATTAAAATAAAATCATTTTAGAAAATAAATCTACCACATATTATATGTTTCCAAAAATGTATATATTTTCCTGTACCTTCATCCCATCTCCTCTCTGTCATGATGTAGATAGCACATTTCAGCATCAGTTGTCTTGTATGTGTATATATATCTATAAATCTATACATGTTTGTGTGTGTCTACATGTGTATATATGTGTATATATTATACATAAGGGCCATATTTTGTGAACACATTGATCAGAGTTCTCAAATCTTTTCTTTACAGTGTTATCATTATATAAATTGCTCTGGTTCTCCTCTCTTTACTGTGCCTCAGTTCACGATTTTTTAGTAGTTGTGTGACCCTGGCTACATCACTTCAGCATATTTACCTCAGTTTCTTCATCTGTCAAATGAGTTGGAGAAGGAAATGGCAAACCAGGTTTTTCTGAATTCATCCCTTTCATCCTTTCTCATGGAGATAATTATAATTTGGTTCTCCAGTCTTCAGTTGATGGGAACCATCTTTGTTTCTAGTTTTTTTTTTTTGCCACAACCAAAAATACTACTATAGATACTTTTGCATTCTTGGGTCATTTTCCTTTTATGGGTATCACCTAATGGTGGTATCACTGAGGTTAAAGAGTATACACTTCATTGACTTTTGGGGAATAATTTTAGATTATTCGCCAGATTATTATATGGTTATAGATCTGATTATATAGTCTATATTTCTAACAATAGTGCAGCAGTGTGATTATTCTCCCATATCCACTTAACAATTGTTATTTTCCCTTTTTGTCATCTTTGCTAATCTGATGTGTGTGAGATGGAACTTTAGAGTTTTAATTTACATTTTTCTTATTATTAGTGATTTAGAGCTATTAACAACTTGGTTTTTTCCACTTAACATTTCATATTCATATCCCATGTATTTATTGGGGAATGACTTTCACTCTTATTAATTTTAGTCTGTTCTTAGTAAGTCAATATTTTGCATTGATATTCATAATTAATTTTGGTCTATAGTTTTCTTTTTTCTGATTTCTCCCTGTTTAGATATCAAGAATACATACATACATATATACATATACATATACATACATATACATATATATACATACATATATATACATGTATATATATGTGTGTGTGTATGTATGTGTATATATATGTATATATGTATATATATAAAATTGTTCTAAGGAAACTTCTGCCTCTGGCTTCAAATTTCTAGAATATTGGTTAGAAGATTTTCCAGGCATTTTAGGGTAGCCATGAAGGAAATAGAAGAATTAATTTCCATCATATCTGAAATTGTTGCTTTCAGTTGGCTTTGACTCAATGGAGAGAGAAACCATATTGGCCTAAGATCTTAGAAACACACTGCAGATTGCCTTGTTGGGTAATGCTCCTAGGATTGGTCTAGGGTCTTAAGGCCTAGAGGGATTCGAATGATCAGAGTTTTTAGGAATTTTTAACAGCTCTTGCCCCTCCTCCCACCAGAACTAACCAGCTCCTTCCTACTTTGTCCTCCAGGGGAGGAGAATCAGCCTGGCTGGAAAAGCCCTGATGAGGACAAGAAGAGCAAAGCCCCCTTTTGGTGCCCAATTTTGGCTTGTTGCATCCCTGCCTTTTCATCTCGCACCCTCAGCCTTCAGGTGAGTAGAAGCTTGGCCTTTCTATGTTGAAAAGATATAAGAAGTAGGTATTTTCTTTCTTGCAAAGGAACACTGTTGAAAAGCCAGAGTTACAACATAGGGGTGGAGAGTTGGGGGAGGACAGGCTTTATTATCTACTTAAAGGATGATGCCAGGTGGGCTGTTTTATTGTTTAGTGACTCAGTTTCCTCACCAAATAAATCCAGGATAATTTCTGCTTATTGGATTTGTACCAGATATACTTTTTCCTTCTATCTTCTATTTTCTCTTTCTACCTTCAATACCTTTCTCACATTCCAGATTTGGTACTTTCTCTTCATTCCTTCTTAATTTAAAAATTTGATCTTTTCCTCTTTTTACTTCTTTCTTTCTATACCAAAGAAACCTAAATTTGTTTTTGGTCTTTTTTCACATGCTAGGTCTTTAATCAGTCAATCAATAATCATTCATTTATGAGCCTTTTCCGAAGGACCAGGTGCTGTGGATACAAGTGCAATAAATGGAATAGCCCTTGCCCTCAAGGTTCTTTCATCCTATTAGAGAAGACAACACTCTTAGATTAGCCATATACAGAATAAATAAGATAGTTTGGGAGAGAGGGCACAATAGTATTTGGAGAGGTTAAGAAAGGCTTAATAAAGAAGGTATGACTTAAACCGAGTCTTGAAGGAAATAATGATTTTCTTCTGTTTCCAACATCATGGTCTTCTTGAAGGTTAGAACCATATCTTCTATTTGTAGTGGGGATTCTTTTTCTAATTTGAGTTGTCATAGCTGCATGAGCTGAACTTTAAAGGGTCAACAAGTAATTCTGAGATCTATTCTTGCACATTTGTGGTCCTGGGGTTCTGTGATTTCTTTTGGCTCCCAGCATCCAAATGGAAGAAATGACCAATTAATAGCTGTGAAAATGGGAGACTATATCTTTGGGGAGTTCCCTTAAATTCTCTTAATTCTTACTCTTTCCTCCCATGTCAGATGATGAGGGACAGGAGGAGAAGCCCATAGCTACCTCTTAGGTGCCCAAGAGTAGCCAGCTATTTCCATCCTAAGACAATACTTTGCACTTAGCAAGAGTGCTTAATTAATGTTTCTAGACTTGAACTGAATTACTTCCCATCCTCCTTGAAAGTGGACCACAATCAGATTATTCAGTGGTAGAAGCAGGATAGACAATCTTAACCTTCTAGCCAGTGATGTAAGATATTACCTCTTTGACCTTCCTGGGCAAGCATCCAGTATCTAAGCCTTAGATTGCTTAGGATAATAAAGTTGTTCTTATCCCAGGAGAAGGGTTATATTGGCATTGGGCGAGGATTTGAATTTGGCCTTTTCTTCCAAGTCCCAATTAACTGGGCAGTCAGAATGTCTTAATATTTTAATTTGTGGCCGATAAGAACAAAGACTAAATCTTATTGGCCCCATTAACTCTAATGGGGCAGGTCAGAGCCACTGCCCTGAAGACTTCCAAAGCCCTTAAGAGAACCACAAAGAAATCTGGGAGCTGAGAGAAACTCCTCACCCTGTGACAGATCCTGAACATGCTAGGTGGCCACAGAGCCTGAAATATAAGCCAGTTAGCCCAATGCATGGCATCCTTCTTTTTTATTTTTAAATTTTTTTATTAAAGCTTTTTATTTTTCAAAACATATGCATAGATAATTCTGCAACATTAGCCCTTGCAAAATCTTGTGTTCTAGTTTTCCCCATCTTCTTCCAGGGCCCTCCCCTTGAGGGCAAGTAGTCCATTATATGTTAAACATGGTAGAAATATGTGTTAAATCCAAGATATGCATACATATTTGTACAATTATCTTACTGCACAAGAAAAATCAAATCAAACCAGAAAAGAAAATGATGAAGAAAATGAAATGCAAGCAAACAACAACAAAAGAAGTGAAAATGCTATGTTGTGAACCACACTCAGTACCCACAGTCTCTCTCTGGGTGTAGATGGCTCTTTTGATCACAAGACCATTGAAACTAGTCTGAATCATTTCATTATTGAAGAGAGCCACGTCCATCAGAATTGATCATCTTATAATATTGCTGTTGCATGGCATCCTTCTTGATTATAAGACACCGAGTTTCAGGCTTCTTGCCCTTGGGTCCTTGGAGCTTAGAAGGATAGAGCTGGAAGGGACTTTAGACTGTGGAATAAAAAATCAGGGAGAGCCCTAGAACATAGAATGTCAGAGCTAGGAGGGAACTTGTAACATTTAACAGCTGAGAGGGAACCTAGAATACTTCTCAGAACTGGTCAAAGCCTTGAATTCTGAATGAAAGAGTTGAAAGGGACCTTAGAACAAAGGATATGAGAGCTGAAAGAGAACTTAGAGTTTATCTAATTCAATATCCCTTATTTTGCCAAGGAGGAAACTGAAATCCAATGGAGAAATGACTTGACCAAGCTGATGAAATTCCCTTTCCTCCATAAATGTCAAAGGGCTTAGGAGCCACATGTGAGTTAGAGGATTCTGGCTTTAGAGATAGAAGGGGAACCCAGAGATCACCTAGTCTAACTTATTGATTTTACAGATAAGGAAACTGAGATCCAGGAAAGTGAACTGATTTTTCCAAAGTCATATAAAGAATAAACATTAGAGCCAACATCCTTTCAGGGAAGGCATTGGTAAGGCTTCGCCATATAGACCAGCCTTTTCACAACCAGCAATAGTCATCTTTCTTCCTACCTCTTCTCTTTTTTTCCTTGGTATTTCCCTTTCAAAGAAATGATGAAAAAAAAAGACACTCTTGTCAAATTATTTCCTTCTTTCTAAAACTAGTAATGTAATTTAAAAGAAAAAAACATTTTTTGTTGATATCTTTTTTCCTCCTCTCTACAGCTGTCATTGAAGCAAGGGAGCATGCAGTTGGGGAAGGCAAGAATTCAAAAGCTAGGAAAAATCACAACTCTTTTTAGCCTCAGCTTTCTCATCTGAAAGATGGGATTACTTATAGGACTTGCCACATAGGGCTCTTGGGAGGATCTAATGAGATAGTCTATGTAAAGAACTTTGCCTAGTATAAAGGGCTATGGAAATGTTAATTATTTTTAGCTGCATTCTTTCAACAGGTTGAACCCTTCCCTGTGACAAACAAAACAAAACAAAAAACCCTGTTAAACCTGATCTGCAATCTGATCCATCCAGCCGGGTATGCAATATTCTGTCCTCCTAGTCCTCCACCTTTTTGTCACAAAGGACAAAGTATATATCATCATCTATTCTCTGCAGACTCTGTTAGGTTTTTATTTATTCTGAGCTGGACTTCCTCCTCATGGTCCTTTCTTTTATATTGCTGTGGTTTTTCTTGGTTTAGCTTTTTCTGGTCTTTCTCACTCAGAAGAGCTTTCCATATTTCTCTGAATTCCTCTTTTCTTAATGCATAATAATTTTCCATTATATTCCTAAACTGGAGTTTCTTTGATCCATTTTCCAGTTGATGTCCATGGACTTTGTTTCCAGATTACTTCAGCTACAAAGAGTTCTGCTTTGATTCAGTCACTCTACATCTATTAAGCACCTACTGTGTGCCTATCAATATGCAGAATATTTTGATGTGATTGGACCTTTTTTTTTTCCTTTGGCTTTCTTGGGGGCATATGCCCAGTTTATGAGTCTTACTGCCTAAACCAGATTTTTGGAGTTTATTCTACCCTGCCTGGTTGGCCATTGTTGGCCATCTCTTCTTCATCGGGCACTGGTCTTAAAACCTGGAGGTGACTATGGTTTTCTAAAACATGTTTGTTTATTGTCTCTGCCATCAGATTGCAAGGTCCTTGAGGTCAAGGACTATCTTTTTTTTTTTTTTTTTTAAGCTTTTTATTTGTATAACATATGTATGGGTAGTTCCCCAACCTTGATCTTTATAAAGCTTTCCAATACAAATTTTACCCCCAGTCCCCTCCCCTCCCCCAGATGGCAGGAAGTCCACTACATGTTAATAATGTTGAAATGCTTGAGAAGTTATGCAAGAAAAGTCCTATCTACAAGAAAAAAAAAAAAAGAATCAGAGAAAGGCAACACAATGCAAGCAAATGTCAATAGAGATCATGAAAATGTTACGTTGTGGTCCATATTTCATGTCCCTCTTTCTGGGTGTATATGGTTTTCTTCAGTGAACAACTGGAACTGGTTTGAGACAATTCTTTATTGTAGAGAGCCACGTCCATCAGAATTGATCATCATGTAATACTGTTGTTGCTGTGCATGATGATCTCCTGGTTCTGCTCGTTTCACTCAGCATCGGTTCATGCAAGTCCCTCCAGGCCTCTCTGAAATCGTCCTGCTGGTCGTTTCTTACAGAACAATAATATTTCAAGGACTATCTTTTGCCCCAGCATTTAGCACATTGCCTAGTCATAGTAGGTGCTTGACAAATGCTTATTGACTGACTGACCAATACTTGAAGGGCTGTCACAGAGTCACAGGTATAGAGCTAGAGGGTAATTTAGTCTCTTCTTCCTCCAACACATCCTCACAAAAACCCTGGGAGGTAGGAACTAGTATTATCTCCATTTTACAGTTAAGGAAACTGAAGCAGACAGTGGCAAATGACTTGCCCAGAGTTACACAGCTAGTAAATATCTGAGACTAGTTTTGAACTCAGGTTTTTTTTTTTTTAACTTCAGGCTCAGCACTTGATCCACTTATAGCTTTCTATTAAGAGCTTTGCATTGGGAAGAACAATTCAGCAGTCTGCTCATTTGGCACAGAGCTGCCAGAAACAAATTTATTAATTACCTATCTGAGCATGGTTTCTTAGAAAGAAAGAGCAAAGGGTAGTTTTCTTTGCTAATGGAAAACCTCCCTGTGACCTGACCCTCTTCTAATTAGAGTTTATATTGTCTAGGAGACAAAGGCAAATTACACACAAAAAATTCAAATAAGAATAAAAAATTTCAGCTTTAGGGCTTGACTCGCCATGCAAAACTATAGTAATGTTCATGTCAGGAAGTTCATGTACCCTTGGGGGTGATGTCTTCCAGGAAAACCAACATCATGTCCAGGGCCTAAAAATATGGCCACCTTTCTCAACCGAGACTACACTAAGTGATACTTCGTTTGCTTAATAAAGGGATTCTGTTTTTTTCACCCTGGTTGAAGCTATACTCAGGAGATACTTCTCTTAATTGAATTAAACAAAGACTTCTTCTCCTTCTTTGGTCACCACAAAAAAAAAAAAAAAAAAGTTCCTTAATTTTCTGGAAGATTCAACAAAAGGTGAATTATCCTCTCTTAAAGGAACTGATTGTCTTTGATAAGGGTGAAACAAAAGCTTTGTGACTAGGATGCTGTCTTCTTGGCTTTGTCTTCTATTCAGAAGAAAGTAGTAATTTTTTTTTTTTCTCCATTCGGGAGAATGGTTAGGAGAAAGGTTAGGACACTGACATATTCATTGTAGCTTAATATTTTAAAAGAAATTGAAGGCTATAATGCATATTCTTCCATGCTAAGTGTAGGTTGTGTTATGGGATGCCTTTTCAAGGCTTGGGTAGGGATATTAATGGAAGATATTTGAAATAGATGGGAAGTTAGATCAGGTGATCTCAGAGGGCCTCTTCAACTTGGATTCTCAGACTTACCTATCCAGTCTATAAGCTTTTAGCACACTTGATGCAGGTAATGAGATACATTCAAGAGACTCTTTTTAAAAAAAAAATTAATTGATTGAGGAAATTATACAAGCACTTTAACCTTCTTCCCCTATTGTGGCTTGGGAAGCAGGAATTGGTTCCTTGTAAGGGGGAGAGGGCTTTAAATACTTAAAAAAATATATTTTATAGTATTTTATTTTTCAATTACATGTAAAGACAATGTTCAACATTCATTTTTTGAAAGATTTCAAGTTCCAAATTTTTCTCCACCTTTTTTTCCCCCTCCCAAGACAGCAAGCAATCTGATATAGATTATAGGTATGCATAAAACATATTTCCACATTAGTCATGTGAAAAAAACTAGAATAAAAGGAAAAAAGCCTGAAAAAAACCTCTAAAAAGTGGAAATAGTATGTTTTGATCTTCATTCAGACTCCATCTGACTTTAAGTATTTGAAGGACTAGCAAATAGGAGATGGATCAGTTTTATTCTACCTGGCTATAGAATTGAGAAGCTGAATCACAAGCCATGTGTTTAAACTCCAGAGAGGCAGTTTTTAGCTCTTTGTAAGGAAAACTATTGATGCTGTCCGAGAGATGAATGGATCATCTCCAGAGCAAGGAATCATCCAGGTGGGGGAGGTCACCAGTATGGAGCTGGATCAGTAATCAATCAGTCAGGAATAAACATTTATTAAGCACTGATTGTGTGCTAGACACTTTGCTAAGTCATAGATCCTAGCTTCTTAATCTGAGGTTTAAGACCCTATCTGGGGTCTTGTAACTGAATGTGAGGGTTGCAAAATTATTAATTATTAGTGAATGCTTCATTTGTATACCTATTTAACATACCTATAACCCTGGGGTTGCATAAAGATTTCTCAGATTAAAATGGGTTGTTAGTGGAAAAAATTAAGAAGCCCTGTGCCAGATGACCATTTGCCAGGAAACATCCTAGAGGGATGCTTGGATGGACTTCCTTCAGGTTGTTTGTTTTTTTTTTAATTTTTAATCTGCAAATTGGATCCTCTGACTGCTGTCACTTCTACCTCTGAGATTTTTTCAATTTTTTCAATCTAGGATTTTATGTTTGGGACTCTTTTTGGGGTCACCCTTCCTTAAATTTGTGGATCTCTACGGAGGCTAGGGAGATGGGGAGAAAGCAACCCCACTGCCTTTGTGTTGGGAATTTGAAGGCTATGGGGCTCCCTTGAAGAGTTTCTGTGATGTATCCTTTCTAACACTTGGTTTGGCTGGATGCCGTCCTCCCCAGAAGAATGTCTCTCAGGTGGGGGAGGGCCGACCATCTGCTCCTTTGCTCCAGGGAGGCCCACACAACATCCTCATTTGGAGCTTTCTGGAATACAAAGACATACAGGCTGAAAATAGCTTTGTTCCTGGGGCGGGCTTGTGCCCCCTTGTTGAGGATGGGGTGGATCCTGCTGTGCTTGTAGGAATGTTGAATATGGCCACTTTTGACTGACTCTTGTCTCTCTGTATTTCTCTCTGTCTCTGTCTCTGTCTCTCTGTGAACTCTGTCTCTGTCTCTGTCTTCTCTCTGTACCTTGTCTCTATCTCTGTCTGTGTCTCTCTGTGTCTCTGTGTCTCTCTCTTTGTGTCTCTGTCTCTCTGTGAGACTGTCTCTATCTGTCTCTGTCTCTCTTTCTCTCTCTGTCTCTGTCTGTCTGTCTCTCCCACACACACACCTGTGTTACTTCCTGTGATGTCTTCCCTCCCTCCTCTCATTTCACTCCATTCTGGTACAGATGCGCCCCAATCAGCTTTCCATCCTTAGAGTGAATTAGGTCTTCCAAACATTGTCAGGGCCTCATCCCATTACTGCCAGTAACAGATGCAATATTGTTGGCTTCCTGGTTATGGCTTCTTGTATTCTTTCCATCCTCCCTCAGGAATGGAGATGAGTTGTGGAGGAGGAGGGGGATAGAGTTTGGGAGATGGCAGCTTTTTCTAGAAATTTGGTCTCAGGGTTGGATTTAATTAGACCAAATGGCTGAGTTGAATTCTCTAGGGAATGCTGGGGAGGTATGCTGAGGCCCTTGGTTGGTTTCATTTCAATTCGACCTTTATGAAAGGCTCATTGTGTATAAGGCTCTACACTAAATTTGATTTGTGATGCTTCAGGAGGTCGCAGAGCTGACCATGGGTTCTCAAGGGCCATGCCAGACAGAATACAAGTTGTAGCTATAAAGTCTTCGGTGTGAGATGTTAGCATAGGTTGGGAGGCAGAGTAATTGAGCTGTGAAAGTAAAAAGGTAACTGTGACTAATGAATGATTGAAGGAAGAAGGAAGGAAGGAAGGAAGGAAGGAAGGAAGGAAGGAAGGAAGGAAGGAAGGAAAGAAGAAGCATTTATTAAGAACTCACCTTATGCTAGGTGTTATACTAAATATTGGGGATACAAATACAAAACTCCCAGATCTTGCCCTTAAGTAGCTTATATTCTTTTTTTTTAATACACATTGTTTTATGAATTACATTGGGAGAGAAAAATCAGAGCAAAAAAGGAAAAACCATGGGAGAGAAAAAAAAAAAACAGAAAAAAGAAGTGAACATAGCATGTGTTGATTTACATTCAGTCTCCTTAGTTTTTTTTTTTTTTTTTCTGGATGCTGATGGCATTTTCTGTCAAAGTCTATTGGGATTGCTTTGGATCACTGAATCATGAGAAGAACCAAGCCTTTCATAGTCGATCATCCTACATTCTTAGTGTTATTGTGTACAATGTATTCCTAGTTCTGCTTGTTTTGCTCAGCATCAGTTCATGTAAATCTTTCCAAGCCTTTAATTAATTAGCTCATTCATCATTTTTTATAGAACAATAATATTCCATTACCTTCAGGTACCACAACTTGTTCAGCCATTCCCCAATTGATGAGCATTTGCTCCTTTTCTAATTCTTTGCTACCACAAAAAAGCTGTTATAAAACTTTTTGCACATGTGGGCTCTTTTCCCTCCTTTACGATTTCTTTGGGATATAGATCAAGTAATGGCACTGCTGGGCCAAAGGGCATGCTCAGTTTTATAGCCCTTTGGACATAGTTCCAGATTGCACTCTGGAATGGTTGGATCATTTCACAACTCCACCAACAATGCATTAGTGTCCCAGTTTTCCCACATCCCCTCCAACATTTATTATTATTCTTTCTTGTCATCTTAGCCAGTCTGAGAGGTATGAGGTGGTACCTCAAAGTCGTTTTAATTTGCATTTCTCTAATCAATAGTAGCTTACATTCTAATAAGAAGAAACCACTTTTGTAAGGAAAGAATGATGTTCTGAAAGTCAGGGTCAGTGAATGGAAGTTAATGGAAAGGCCGTCATTTGGACTCATGAGATTGTGGGCCTCTTTTGTACTCGAATGTGGCCTGTAAGCAACTAATTAAAAGCTGGGAGAGTCTAGACCTCTGAACTCCTCAAACAGGCTTATAGGTTGTGACATATGCTGATAAGAGGAAGAAGAAAGCATGAGAGCTGAGTGAGAACTCAGCAGACTTGTTTCCCCATCTGTCCTTTTTTCCCTATGATTTCTTTGACTTTTAGAAAGAAGTGGATTTGGGAGACAGAGGATCTGGGTTCAAATCTCAGCATTTTTATTTGTTAAACTATGTGAGACTTAGGCAAGTCTCTTCTCTCTCTGCTTCAGTTTCCTCCTCTGGAAAACAAGAGGCTTGATTTGGATGACATCTGAAGTCCTCTATAGAACTGTCACCTATGAAATCCTTGCTTCCTTTGTTAGGAAGTTCAAACCATATATTGGAGTCCTGTGTAGTCTTTATCATCCTGACACCAGTAGAGGGCAGCACATGCCCTAAGAGAAACTAACAGTCATACAGGGGTGCCCTGGGGTGCCCTAGGATCCTGAAAACGGCTGTTTCTGAGTCCTTCCTGGGGAAGGAGAGCATTGGCTTTGATGGTAACCATCCTCCTTGCAGGAGGGAGTGGCAGACCTCATGCACAGACGGTCATGAAACCTAGGTCCCTTTCTATACTGTAACCGCATAGGGCCTTCCTGACAGTTAGCCAGAGATAGAGAAAGCCAGGCTTTGGCCAACTTGTGTCTTAATTGTTCACTGCTAGCTGGGGGCAGAGGTTATAGAGATTATTAATGAAGGTGGGCAGTGCAAGTGCTGTGGTCTGTAAGGGGAGAGCCATGGTGATGTTTCTATCAGCAGTAGCAGTTGTTACTCTGAATATAATGACTTAAAAAATAAATTGGTTTTAATGATGGGAAATCTGGATGATAATAAACTTATATCCGAGCTTAGAACACAGAATGTCAGAAATGGGAAGACTCTTAGAACATTGTGAGAACTGGTGTTGAGATTCAAAAGGAGATCCCCCAAAATTGGGGTTACAGACTGGTGTCACAAGGTATTTCAAAGAATTTCTAGGTTCAAATCCGTCTCCAAGTCAAGGAGCAAAGTTTATTCTAATTGCAATTCCAGTTGAAGCAGGCTAAGTTCCAAAAGGATTTAGCAAAGAACCAGGAGAAAGAAGATGATTTCATGGACAAAGTTAGAGAGATCAGAGCTTCATGTTACTTATTTGCTAATTTTATGGCTTACAGGTAGGTTTGAATTCACTATTGTCTTAGGAACATAGTTATTACTGACCAATATATTATCTATCTGACAGTCAGTACAGTTTGTAGGACTGTCCTAAGGCCAGAAGACTTTAAAATTATTGACAGATTGTTCGAACAATAGCACTCTAAGGTCAAGGGACCTTAGGATCACTGCTATATTTCCTCTAGAACCTGTGTCCCATCACAGGGAGGGCCCTTAGAACACAATGTCAGAGCTGGGGATGAGGGTGAGGTAGGGGTAGGAACTTTAGAATAGAGGGTTTTAGAAGTAGGAAGACTTTTAGAGACCGTCTAGTCCGAGCCCTACATTTTGTAAAGGAGGAAGTAGGCTTTTTGGAAGAAATTTCTATCCTCTGACTGCTAAAAATAATTTTCATTTATTTGAATTAGACAAATTTGAAATCTTTCTGTTTAGAGAGAGAGATTTCCAAAGCTACTGAGAATCTCTCCCATATTTTTACCTCTTGTTTCAAGCATAAATGTTTTTCTTCTCTTGTGGGTAAGTCACTTGCCCAAATTTAATGACAGAATAGAGCCTAGAGCCCAGACTTTCATACTTATCATTCACTATCTCTCATTTTATTTCTCATTTGTCTTTTTTCTTATTTACAAAATGAGGGGAGTTGGATTAGATGAGCTCTGAATTCCTTTTCAAATCAGAAAGATAATGATTTAGGTATTTATCTGTTGGGGAGGGGAAGGGCTAGTTGAAGGCTAGGTTCTCCTCTTGTATGCCGATATCTATAGCAATATGGACTCTTAATGCATCTTCAGCACTCATTCATTCAGTCATTCAATAAGCATTATTTAGTCATCTACTGTCTTCCTTCTCTCTACCCTCAGCTCAGGTCCCTGATCCACAGTCCAGTCCACTCCCCTCTCCTAGGCTTCTCTGCAGTCAGCACATCCCTTCCTCAAGGCTACCTCTGGGTAAGTACTATCTTCTCACCTGTGTGCATAACACAGCAGGTTCCCTTTTGACCTCAAGATAGGGAAGAAAGGACTAAGCCCCTGGGTGGAAATATTGAAGCATTTGGTTCTAGATCTTATTGATGTTTTCAAAGTCTAGTTTTTGTCTTTAAAAGCTCAGTAGGTTGTCAGGGAGCAGGGTGAGGTATTAAAATTGTAGGCCTCAAGGAAAACAGTCACTTTACAAATTCATGCCTTCATTTGCATGTCACCTCATTGGTTAGTTGAAAGACTTCCTTCCTCTCTCCCTCCCTCCCTCCCTCCTAATTGGTCTTAAGCCAAACCCCATTCAATCATTGGGTCCTCATCGACTCAGATTAAATGTAAATAACAATCATTTCTGTTTTGACCAGAAACCCTGAGAGTCTTCCCCTTCCAGATTCATTTATTTCTTTATTTAGATTTTTTTTTAAACAAGATGAAGGAGGAGATTCTTTGTTTCAATTGCTCCCTAGTTTTAATCACTGAATGGGTGCTGTCTCTACACAGCTTTGGTAGTCAAACTGAGACCTATTGAAAACCTTAGCTTAAAAAGGCCAGTCTCCCATTTCATCCAGGGCCATCTCCAGCCCTCATGATCTATATCAGGCCACTGGGCCCAGATGGTTCCTGAGGGAAAAGTGAGGCAGGTGACCTTGCATAGTCCCCCCTCCCTCAAAAACAATCCACTTGTTTGTCATCACATCCCCTCCCTGATGTCAAGATTGTCTTCAAGAACGAAGGACAAACAACAGGGAATGGGGGAGATGGTGCTGGTGACTTAGACTGGCCCACCCTTGCATTATAAATTTAACTCAGAATTCTCATTTTGTTGATGGTAGCTCTGGAGCAAATGCTCTTCATAGACAAAGGCCAGATCCTTTTTAAGGTTGCAGAATTCATAGTTAGATGGGATCTCAGAGATACCCTTGGCTTTGAGAAATATTAGTTTGGGTGACATTGGGCAAGATGCATAACTTATATGTGCTTTAACATCTTCATTTGTAAAATGGGGGTCCCAGAAGGAGATCCCTTATAGCTCAATCTATGATTCCATGGGATTCCATGAGAACATTTACAGAGGAAGAAACTGAGGTCCATAGAGACTAAGTAATAGATCCAAAGTTACACAGTAATGAAAAAACAAGTATTCAAATCCTCTTTCTGAAGGAAAGGATATTTCAGAATGAATCCTAGACCCAACAGGAAGATGAGAAACCTTGTTCACTCTTGCCTTTCCTACCTCAGAGCTCATGGAGAGAGACATTTTGGGGACATTGGCCCATTGTCTCTGCTGTTTTTGCTCCCCTGTGCCCTCTGGTCAGCCCTCTCTGACTCTCTGTCCTTTCAGGTTGCTGGAGGCCAGGACGGTGCTGGTGGCCAGGTAGAGATCTTCTCCCTGAACCGGCCTACACCTAGAATAGTCAAGTCCTTCCCTGTGGCCTCCCCAGTGCTCTGCATGGAATACATTCCAGAGAAGAATGAGGAGGAAGAGGACCAAGAATCAGGCAGGCCGGCCCCCGACCCCTCATCTGTGGTACATCCAACCATCTGCCTCGGGCTTCAGGACGGGAGGTGAGAGGTCTTGGGGTGGTCATGCTATAGTTTCTGATCTTAGGATCATGTCTAATGGATGGACAAATAAAAGAAAAAGCATTTAATTGCTTATTATGTGCCAAGCATTGTGCTAAGGTCTAGAGACAGAAGTATAATCAAGTTTACGGCAGCCTTTGGCATTCTAATGGGAGAACACACCACATGACAGGGAAGGGGGGTCAGGGTCAGTAGTGTTTTGGACAGGTAAGTAAAAGGGATATATGGAGACTGGCGTTCACATATTGAAGCAACTTTTTCGAAATGGTAGTGTTTATTTGGTTACTATCATTTCATACTTATGGGTATAATTGTGTCTGTTGGTCTGTCTCTTGGTCTCCTTATGCTTTTCATGATTATCTCCTTCAAGCCACTGGAAAAGAGTTCCCTGAGTCAGGGCAGGTGTTATCATCTCCTTTTCACAGATAGGGAAACGGAGGTCCATATTTTTATCATTTCTGAGACTCAATTTTATTGCCTTTCTAGAAATTACACTACAGCTGTGTCAGCTCTGTCCAGACTCAGGATCTTAACCTGGGGTCCAGATTTCAGTCATTTGTGAACTTGCATGGGAAAAAAAAATGACATCTTTATTTCAATATAATTGGTTTCCTTTGTAACCCTCCATGTTTTATTTTATGCATTTAAAAACTTTCTGCAAAGGGATATCCATAGCCTTCATCAGACACTGCTAAAGGGGATCTTGATTCAGAAGAGACCATCCTCTTTGGGTCAGATTATATGGGAAAAAGTCACAAGGTGTATCAAAGCTGAGTCTTCTCTTTGTCTCTCCCCAGCATCCTTGTGTACGGCAGTGTGGACACAGGGACCCAGTGCTTGGCCACCTGCAAGAGCCCCGGACTCCAGCCTGTCCTGTGCCTCTGTTACAGCCCCCACTACCTCTTTGCTGGCCTACAGGATGGGACTGTTGCTGCCTATCCCCAGAGCAGTGGTAAGAATGGATGGACTGAGGGGAAGGAGGAAAGGCTTGTAAATACCTGGTCACCTGGTTACTTGGGTACCGCTACGTCATCCCATTCTGCTCAGGGGAGTCTAGTTCAAACACATTTCATTTCATACCAATCAAATGTACTCTGTGCCAGTCATTGTGCTGGACAATGGAGACTCAAAACAAATAATGGGTGGGTCAGAGCCCCTCAGCCCCTCCTGTGCCATTGAGGGGAGGGGACATCATGTCCCAAAGCAAGTTAGCACGGCATACAAAGTGATTTCTGGGAGAAGGGCAATTTTAAATGGTGGAAGCACCATAGGCTTCCTAAGGAAGATGGCTTTTTCTGAATTTTGATGGAAGTGAGGGATTTTAAGAGATGGGAATGAGAAGGGTGTTCGTCCCAGGCACAGGGCATGGCCAGTGTGAAGTCCCTCCCAGCTCTGACCTCCTGGGTTCTAAGGTTCTCCCAGCTCTGACC
>JAJPUD010020630.1:2463-22562 GCA_023553655.1 Myrmecobius fasciatus | reverse complement strand
ATTTAATTGAGGGTTTTTAATTTGCTCTTTTTCTAGTTTTTTTTTAATTGTAACCCTAATTCATTGATCTTCTCTTTCTCTATTTTATGCAAATAAATAAGCATCTAGAGATATAAAGTTACTGCTTATAACCGCTTTGGCCATATCCCACAAATTTTGGTATGTTGTCTCATTACTGTTGTTCCCCTGCATGAAATTATCGATTGTATTTATAATTTGCTCTTTCACCCATTCATTCTTCAGGATTAGATTATTTAATTTCGAATTAACTTTTGGTTTATTTTCTCCTGGCTTCATATTACATGTGAGTTTTATTGGATCATGATCTGAAAAAGATACATTTACTATTTCTGCTATTCTGCATTTGATTTTGATGTTTTTATTCCCTAACACATGATCAATTTTTATATAAGTTCCATGAACCCCTGAGAAAAAAGTATACTCCCTTGTATCACCATTCAATTTTCTCCAAAGATCTGTCATACCTAACTTTTCTAACTTTTTGTTTATCTCCCTAACTTCTTTCTTATCTATTTTGTGTTTTGATTTATCTAATTCTGAGAGAGCAAGGTTGAGATCCCTCACTAGTATAGTTGTACTGTCTATTTCTACTTGCATCTCTGTTAGTTTCTCCTCTAGGAATTTGGATGCTATACCATTTGATGCATATGTGTTTAATATTGATACCGCTTCATTGTTTATGGTACCCTTTAGTAAAATATACTTTCCTTCCTTATCTCTTTTAATTAGATCTATTTTTGCTTTTACTTGATCTGAGATAAGGATTGCTACCCCTGCTTTTTTTTGTTCATTTGAAGCATAAAAGATTCTGCTCCAGCCCTTTACCTTCACTTTGTATGTATCTCTATGTTTTAGATGTGTTTCTTGTAAACAACATATTGTAGGATTCTGGCTTTTAATCCAGTCCACTATCCATTTCCATTTTATGGGAGAGTTCATCCCATTCACATTCGCAGTTAAAATGACTATATCTATATTTCCTGCCATCTTATTTACCCAAAATTATATTTTTCTCTTCCCTGTCCCCTTACTCCCTTCCCCCCTGCCCAGTATTTTGTTTTTGATGACCACCTCCCTCTAACAGTCCTCCCCCTTTAAAACCCTCCCTCTTTTTTACACCTTTCCCCTAATCCTTCTATTAATTTATCCCTTTCTTTTCCTCCTTTCCCTCCTACTTCCCTATATAGAGGGCCAAGTTTTTCCCTGAAATCAAATGCATCTGATATACTCTTTTAGAGCCCAATCTAATGAGAGTAAGAATACTCATCACCCTCCCTTCTTTCCCTCAATTATATTACATTTTCTATATCTCTTCATGACACTTTGCCTTATTTTACATCTTTTTCATTTTTACTTTATTTTACTTCCATTCCCCTCCCCCCCTTTTTTACAGTATGATGTGATGTACCTTTCACCTCTAATTTCTTTCCGATTATTATCAAAGTAAAATCAAATTGTATCCCCATTCTTTAAGGATACCCTAGTAGAGATATTGTTCTCGAGAGTTCTTTCCTTTTTACCTTTTTACACTTCTCTAGAGTTCTGTGTTTAGAGGTCAAATTTTTTGTTCAGATCTGGTCTTTTCATTAGAAATAGGTAAAATTTTCCTGTATCATTGAATGACCATCTTCTTCCCTGGAAGATGATGCTCATTCTAGCTGGATAGCTTATTGTTGGCTGTAATCCAAGTTCTTTTGCCTTTTGGAATATTTGATTCCAGGCCCTTCGATCCTTCAATGTGGAAGCTGACAGATCCTGTGTAATTCTAATGACAGTTCCTCGGTATTTGAACTGTTTTTTTTTCTAGCAGCTTGTAATATCTTTTCCTTGGTGCGATAGTCCCGACATTTGGCCATGATATTCCTTGGGGTTTTAATTTTGGGATCTCTTTCAGGAGGTGATCGGTGAATTCTTTCAATGCAAACTTTGTTTTCTGATTCTAAAACATCAGGGCAATTCTCTTTCATGATTTCCTGGAAGATAGCATCAAAGTTCTTTTTTTCATCGTGACTTTCAGGAAGTCCAATAATCCTTAGATTGTCTCTCCTGGATCTGTTTTCCAAGTCAGTCATTTTTTCCTAGGAGATATTTCATATTTTCTTCTATTTTTTCATTTTTTTGTTTTTGTTTGACTGATTATTGAAGTCTTGTTGAGTCATTCTTTCAATTTGTTCAATTTTAATTTTTAAGGTATTATTTCCTTCAGCTATCTTTTTTAGCTCCTTTTGTAACTGGCCAATTGAATTTTTTGGTTCATTGCATTCTTTTTCCATTTTGCCAATTTTATTTTTCAGTGAATTGTTGTTTTTTTCCAATTCACTAATTTTATGTTTCAGTGAATTGTTGTCTTTTACCAATTTACTATTTTTATTTTCTTGTGATTTGGTAATATTTTTCAACTCACCAATTTTGTTTTTCAGTGAATTGTTGTATTTTTCCCATTCACTAATTTTGTTTTTCAGTGAATTTTTGTCTTTTTCCAATTCACTAATTTTGTTTTCCAGTGAATTTTTGTCTTTTTCCAATTCACCATACTTATTTTCCAGTTTTTCACATCTCTGTTGCTGGGCGATATTTCCTTCTTGCACTACTCTCTATTTATTTCCCCAATCTTCCTCTAGCTCTCTTTTGAGATTCTTTATGCAATCTTCCAGGTAAGCCTTCTGAAAGGGATGCCAGCTTAATTCCACCCCTGTGGCTTTATCTGGGATTGTTTTCAGAATCTCAGGATCTGGGGACTGCTCTAGTTTCTCTCCATAAAAGCTGTCTATGGTGAGAGCTCTCTTTTTCTTGCTCATGATTTTCAGCAGAGGTATCAGTCACCAGCAGGGAATTCTGCAGCAGCAGCAGCAGCAGCAGCAGCAGCAGCAGCAGCAGCAGCAGCAGCGATTTCAATTTGCCCTGGGGCAATTTGCTGAGTTGACTTCTGGTCTGGGGCTGATCTCACTAGATCTGCACTAGGACCACACTTTCAGCTGCTCTCAATCCACCCTTTATCAAAAGCACACCTGCCAAAGCACCTGCCCCGCAAGCAGAGCAAAGTGGCCCAAGTGTCTTCCAGGGACTTCCTGACAGCCTAAAAATTTCTGGTCCTTCCCAGCCCCGGACTTGCACCCCAGCTGTGCCCTCTTTTAGAACCCAATCTAATGAGAGTAAGATTTACTCAATACTCATTGCCCTCCCTTCTTTCCCTCAATTATATTAAATTTTCTCTCTCTTCATGAGACTTTGCCTTATTTTACCTCCTTTTTTTATTTTATTTTATCTACTTCCCCCTCCTTTTTTTTTTTACAATATGATATCCTTTCCACCTCTAATTTCTTTTCCATTATTATCAAAGTAAAATCAAATTATACCCCCATTCTTTAAGGATACCCAATTTTGTTTTTCAGTGAATTGTTGTCTTTTTCCAATTCACTATTTTTATATTCCAGTGAGTTGGTGACTTTTTCCAATTGACCAGTCTTATTTTCCAGTTTTTCACATCTCTTTTGCAGAGCAATATTTCCTTCTTGCATCAGTCACCAGCAGGGAATTCTGCTGCTGTTTCAATTTGCCCCGGGGCAGTTTGCTGAGTTGACTTATGGTTTGAGGCTGGGCAGTTAGATCCACACTAGGAGGATGCTTTCAGCTGCTCTCAATCCACCCTTTACCAAAGGCACATCTGCCAAAGCACCTACCTTGTGGCACAAGTGTCTCCCAGGGACTTCCTGGAAGCCTAAAATCTTCTGTTCCGTATCAGCACCGGACTTGAACCTTGACTGCGCACTGGCATCTGAGCGCTGGGAGCTGCTCGATCCCCTGCTCGTCTAAAACTGACCTCCAGAGTTTTTTCAAAGAAGATTTTTGATAGAAGTGCGTTGTACTCCAAGTGTTTGGTGGAGCCCTCACTCCCGAACCAGTTCGGAGGCTCAGTTTTTCTGGGTCTGAGGGAAGGACTCAGGAGCTCACAGAGAATGCTATCTACAGTTCGCCATCTTGGCTCTGCCCCCCAGAAGGGAAAAATTTGTAACAGAAAGCTTTGCAAGGGTCAGTGTTGAAAAATTACCCATGCATATATTTTGCAAATAAAAAGCTTTAATTAAAAAATCCATATTTAAGGAATGAGGATAATTGGAAACCTGGAATATCTATTTATATGCTAATCTATATGTCTAAAGAGAGGACAATGATGTCTTGAGGAACTATTGGATAGAATGAAAGTGATAGCAATGAGCAAAATTGAAAAAAAAAGGCAGAGGTAGAGAGATTAAAACCAAACTATATTAAAAAATGTATTAGAGACTAGATCTGCAACTCAATTTTAAAGAAAGTAATGTAAAATTGATAACAAAGTAAATATAACATTGTAAAATGTCAAACTCTGGACTCATTCACAAAGCTCAAAGTGAAATTGAAAGACCCTTTCTGAATGACTAAATATATTATTTTCATGTTGCTTTTCAAAATGTATATAGTCTTAGATAAACTTCCTTGAATGACAGTTACAGATTTTATCTTTCCCACAAAATGATGTCCATTCCACAGTCAGTTCCATGTAGGTCCCCTTGTGAGCTACAAAGTTCTTTTATGAGAAAAATCAATAGCCTTATCTATCATCATGGGTGTTCTACATTAGGTAGTTCCTTATTGTCATATATAAATCTGTAACATTAGTGTATAGATTTATTAGAATGTGGTGAATAATTATTTGTAAAAGTTATTTTAAAACAATATTTAATACCATTTATCCTATACTTCAGTTGAAATCACTCTGAGATCTTTCTATAAATGGCAATACTAGAATATAATTTATACTAAGTAAAATAAAAGTTTATTATAATATTCAAAATAATTTGAAACATACATTCTAGAAAATGGTTATATATACTTTGAAATGCACTAAGAGATCACTTTATTAAACTTTATCTAAATTTTAACAGGTATATAAAAATAATTTTATGACCAATAATTATGTATATCCAATTATGAAATCCAAACCTTAATCCTTCATTTAAATCCTTAATTCAATCCTATATGCATTCTACATCACATTATTCATTAACTCAATTATAGCTCCATCTAGTTATTCCTAACTTTCACTTTGGTTGAAATTAAAAGTTTTTCCCAACAAAGCATGTAAACCCCACACTCATTAAATCTTCTGCTTTTAGACAAGCTAAGATTTATCATATGATCTCAAATTGGAGAAAAAATATTTTGCTTATAATAGAAGCAATTGAAGAAGAAAAAAATATGTTAACACCTGAAGTGGCAATGTAAATAATTTATTTATTACTAAGTTTCCAGGGATAGAAAGTGATTGTGGTGAATATTTAACTCTAACTTCAAGGTAGGAAAGTGGCATTCAGTTGGCTAATTACTTGTTCTCTTTCCTTTATCTGTCTCTGTCTTTGTCTCTGTCTCTGTCTCTTTCTCTCTGTCTCTCCAACAGCTGCAGAAAAGTGATATGAGAAGTTTTTCCTGCTTTTTGTGTGATGGTTCATTGAAATACCCATGTCTAGGCTTCTTGTTAATGGGGTGGAATCTGCATTAGCTCTCTAAACATTAAGGCAAATTTAGACCAAACCAACTACGGAAACACAATTTACTTCTGAATAAGTGGACAAACATGTTAGGATAGATTCAACTATCATTCTTTAGTTTAATGTTTCTATGATCCCTATTACATGACAAACATTTATTGAGTAAACTATTATGGATAAAATATTAGGGTAGGTACTGGAACTTAAAAGGAGATTTAGATATGTGTTTTCTCCTTATGGAAATTCACAGTTCATAAAGGAAATAAGTGACATAAGTCAAAAACTCAAGGAAATTATTTGGCAATCACTTAATGAATGTTTATAATAAACGACAACTGAGCTTATAGTCAAATTACCAATTATGCTATTCTCTGTTTTAAAAATTCATTTAAAAATGTTTTTTCTTTTTTTAATTTGCTGATACATATTAAATTCTAACAATGCTTAAGTTTTAAGAGTGCACTAAATTGTCATGTGAACAAAGAAAAGAATAGTTGTAATCTTCCTGACTATCACAGGGACAATACAATGGATGAAGCAAATTTATTCTTCTTCATTACAAACTGGCAGAACAAAGAAAAAAATACAACACAGAAAGTGAATCAAATGACATATACTTAAGTGACATGTGAAGCTGCACCTAAAGTAAAAATTAAGAAACAGGGTTTTTTTTAACAACATAAAATAAAGTAAATTTGCAACAACTTTTGGATATGCATCCTTCTCACCTAAGATATGGTGTCTAAATTGATTGAGATCCCTAATACCTCAGGTTTGAACAATGGCAATATCCTTCTGGTTAGTCTCACTATCTTATTTTCATTTCTATACATTCCCTACTCAACTGAAGAAGTGATCTTTATAAAGTACTCCTAATTCAGTCAATTCCAGAAGCTCCTTGTTACTTAGAGGATAAAATATATAATCTGAATTTTAAAACCTTTCATTTATTTTCATCATGTTTTTGCTTCAGATTCTATCACTGTCAATATTATACTCAGCTGCCCTTTTAGCCTTGATCTTCCTGCAGTTCCTGGGGCCTCCAAGTATTAGAACATGCAACCATTCTTTTTTTTTTAATTTTATTTTATTTGCATAACATATGTGTGGGTAATTCTTCAACAATAACCCTTACATAGCTTTCCGTTAGAAATTTTTCCCCCCAACTTCCCCACCCCTCCCCTAGATGGCAGGATATCCACTACATGTTAATTATGTTAAAATATTGGCAAATCGAATATATGTATACATATTTCCAAACTTATCATTGTTGTGCAAGAAAAATCTTATCTACACAAACGATATATCAGATAAAGGAAACACAATGTAAGCAAACATCAATCAAGGAGTATGAGAATGTTATGTTGTGGTCCACATTTCGCATCCCTCTCTCTGGGTGTATATGGCTTTCTTCAGTGAACAATTGGAGGTGGTTTGAAACATATCATTGTTGAAGAGAGCCATGTCCATCAGAATTAATTGTCATATAGTATTGTTGTACATGCAACCATTCTTATAGTCCTCTCTCTTTAAATATTTTTCACCCATGTCATCTCCATTTTTTCCACTATACCAATTTCTGTTGAATCCCTTATTTTCCAAATTACCCCAGGTAGATTGTTTTTCATTCACTTCTATGTCTGTTGCTGTCTTTTCAAACTTCAAAACCTTATTCCAGAAACACTTGGGTTATATTTACCTAGTAATATATAACCCACTATGTCTCCCATTAAAATATCTCTCTACCAGGATGTCCCTGCTTCTCCCACCGATAGTTCTCCTGAGCCCTCAGTTTTGTTCAGGGGCTTCAACCAGCTTTCATTACTGTCCAGCTCTGCTCCTAATTTTTATAATTTCAAACCTACTGTTCTTTTGTTCCCTTTTCTATATTATTACATTATTTTTTACATTACAATGTAAGCAGTGGCAGAGCCAAGATGGCGGAGTGAAAACATGAATCTCTGTGTCCTCCTCTGACCTCTCAAATAAACAATAAAATAAGCCTCTGAACTGATCTTTAAGTTAAAGAATCCAGAAATATTTGGACATTGCTTGCAGTTACCTCTGAAGAACTACATATCAGGTCTATTTAACTTGGGCAGAGGGGTAAACAGTTTGCTTGGTGCAGTCTGGAACTGAGGGTGGGACTCAGCTCAGCTGAGCAGAAACTCCAAACACCTGGGGTGTATCTGAGGCACTTGGGACAATCTGCCCTGATTGGGGGCAGGTGTTCTGGCAGATTTGCCTTTTTTAAGGAATAGATCAGGCAAAGTGCTAGCCCCAGGGCAAAGTACCGCAGCCACAGTTTCTCTAGCCTTAAACAGACCCCCACACTGGCTAAAAATATGAAGAAGCAGAAGAGATCTCTCACCATAGACAGCTTCTATTGAGAGAAAGAAGGGCAGATCCCAGATCCTGAGGTTCCTTTAGACAAAACAACTCCAGAGGAAGCCATCAAGGACCATCACTGGTACCCTTTTCAAAAGGCCTTTTGGGAAGATTGCATAAAGAATCTCAAAAGAGAGCTGAAGGATAAATGGGGTAATGAACTGATATCAGTGCAAGAAGGATATAATGCCCTGCAAAAGAGATATAGAAAAGATGCCAATTTATTGAAAAATAAAATTAGTGAAGTGGAAAAACAGTGCAATAAACAAAAAAAATTCAATTGGCCAGTTACAAAAGGAACTTAAAAAGGTAACTGAAGAAAACAACACTTTAAAAATAAGAATTTAACAAATGCAAGTGAATGACTCAATAAGACAACAAGAATCAGTCAAACAAAAACAAAAAAAATGAAAAAATAGAAGAAAATATGAAATATTTCCTAGGAAAAACAACTGACTTGGAAAATAGAACTAGGAGAGACAATCTAAGGATTATTGGACTTCCTGAAAGTCATGATGAAAAAAAGAATCTAAACACTATCTTCCAGGAAATCCTGAAAGAAAACTGCCCTGAGATTGTAGAATCAGAAGGCAAAATCACCATTGAAAGAATTCACCGATCACCTCCTGAAAGAGACCCCAAAATTAAAACCCCAAGGAATATCGTGGCTAAATTTCAGGGCTATTGCACCAAGGAAAGAATATTGCAAGCAGCTAGAAAGAAACAATTCAAATACCGAGGATCAATAATTAGAATCACACACGGTCTGTCAGCCTCCACATTGAAGGATCGAAGGGCCTGGAACCAGATATTCCAAAAGGCAAAAGAACTTGGATCACAGCTAAGAATAACCTATCCAGCTAGAATGAGCATTATCCTCCAGGGAAGAAGATGGTCATTCACTGATATAGGTGAATTTCACCTATTTCTAATGAAAAGACCAGATCTGAACAAAAAATTCGACCTCCAAAAACAGAACTCAAGAGAAGCATAAAAAGGTAAAAAGGAAAGGACTCTTGAGAACTTTATTTCTACTATGGTGATACTTAAAGTTTGGGGGTACAATTAACTAAATATTACTACAATAATATGAAAAAGAAAACTAGAGGGGGAAAGGTTGTCATACTGGGGAAAAGAGGAAAAAAGTGGTAAAAATAAGATTTTTTTTAAAAAAGGAGGTTAAAAATAAGGCAAAATCTCATGAAGAGGCAAAGAAAACCTAATATAATTGAGAGAAACAAGGGAGGGAGATGAGCACTGTGTAAATCTTACTCTCATCAGTTTGAGTTGTAAAAGTATATATCAGACACTTTTGGTTTCACAGAGAAACTTGTCCTTCACTAAAGGGAAGTGGGAGGGAAAGGAGGAAAAGAAAGGGATAAACAAATAAAAGGGAAAACAGAAGAATCAGGGGAAAGGATTATAAAAAGGGTGAGGGGATCTAAAGGGTGGAGTATTGTTTGGGGGAGGGGGTCATCAAAAGGAAAGTACTGAGGAGGGGGAAAGGGAGAAAGAGGAAAGGAAAGGGAAAAACATAACTTGGGTAAATAAGATGACAGGAAATAAAGAATTAGTTATTCTAACTGTGAATGTGAATGGGATGAACTCTCCCATAAAGCAAAAGCAGATATCAAACTGGATTAAAAACCAGAATCCCACAATAGGTTGTCTACAAGAAACACATCTAAAACATAATGACACATATAGGATGAAGGTAAAAGGCTGGAGCAGAACCTATTATGCTTCAGGTGAAGAGAAAAAAAAGCAGAGGTAGCAATTCTTATCTCAGATCAAGTAAAAGCAAAGATAGATCTAATCCAAAGAGATAAGGAAGGAAACTATATTTTATTAAAGGGTACCATAGATTATGTAGCAATATCAATAGTAAATATATATGCATTAAGTGCAATAGCATCCAAATTCCTAGGGGAGAAATTAAGAGAGATGCAAGAAGAAATAGACAGCCATACTACACTAGTGTGGGATCTCAACCTTGCTCTCTCAGAATTAGATAAATCAAACCACAAAATAAATAAGACAGAAACTAGGGAGGCAAATCAATTGTTAGAAAAGTTAGGTATGATAGATCTTTGGAGAAAATTGAATGGAGACAGTACAGAGTTTATTTTTTTTTCTCAACAATCCATGGAACTTATACAAAAATTGACCAGGTATTAATTAGGGCATAACAACCTCAAAATCAAATGCAGAAAGGCAGAAATAGTAAATGCATCTTTTTCAGATCATGATACAATAAAAATCATAGGCAATATAAGGACAGGAGAAAATAGACCAAAAGTTATTTGGAAATTAAATAATCTAATCCTGAAGAATGAATGAGTGAAAGAGCAAATCATAGACACAATCAGTAATTTCATCCAGGAGAATGACAATAATGAGACAACATACCAAAATTTGTGGGATATGGCCAAAGTGATTATAACGGGCAATTTTATATCTCTAGATGCTTACTTGCATAAAATAGAGAAAGAAAAGATCAAAGAATTGGGCTTATTATTTAAAAAAAAACTTGAAAAAGAACAAATTAAAAACCCTCAATTAAATACCAATTTGGAAATTCTAAAAATAAAAGGGGAAATTAATAAAATTGAAAATAAGAAAACTATTGAATTAATAAGACTGAGTTGGTTTTATAAAAAAACCAACAAAATAGATAAGCCTTTAGTTAATTTGATAAGAAAAAGGAAACAGGAAAATCAAATTGTTAGTCTCAAGAATGATAAGGGAGAACTTTCTTCCAATGAAGAGGAAATTAGAGCAATAATTAGGAATAACTTTGCCCAACTTTATGCCAGTAAGTTTGATAATACAAATGAAATTGAGGAATATCTACAAAAACATAGATTGCCCAGGTTGACAGAACAGGAAATAAATTATTTAAATAGCCTCATATTAGAAAAAGAAATAGAACAAGCTATTAACCAACTCCCTAAGAAAAAATCTCCAGGGCCAGATGGATTGACATGTGAATTCTACCAAACATTCAAAGAACAATTTATTCCAATACTATACAAATTATTTTTAAAAATAGGAAAAGAAGGTATACTACCAAATTCCTTCTATGATACCGATATGGTGCTGATAGCTAAACCAGGTAGGATGAAAACAGAGAAAGAAAACTATACACCAATTTCCCTAATGAATACTGATGAAAAAAATTTTAAATAAGATATTAGCAATGAGATTACAGAAAGTCATCCCCAGACCAAGTAGGATTTATACCAGCGATGCAGGACTGATTCAATATTAGGAAAACTATCAGCATAATCAATTATATTAATAACCAAACTAACTAAAACCATATGATTATCTCAATAGATGCAGAAAAAAACATTTGATAACATCCTACACCCATTCCTATTAAAAAGACTAGAGAGTATAGGAATAAATGGGCTTTTCCTTAAAATGATTAGTAGCATCTACTTAAAACCATCAGGAAGCATCGTATGTAATGGAGACAAACTAGAACCCTTCCCAATAAGATCAGAAGTCAAACAAGGCTGCCCACTAACACCATTACTATTTAATATTGTATTAGAAATGTTAGCTTTGGCAATAAGAGAAGAAAAAGAGATAAAAGGAATCAGAGTAGGTAATGAGGAAACCAAATTATCACTCTTTGCAGATGACATGATGGTATACTTAGAGAACCCTAGAGACTCAACTAAAAAACTACTAGAAACAATTCACAACTTTAGCAAAGTTGCAAGATTCAAAATAAATCCACATAAATCATCAGCATTTTTATAAATTACCAACAAAGTTCAGCAGCAAGAGATAAAAAAAGAAATTCCATTCCAAATAATGGATGATAGTATAAAATATTTGGGAATCTATCTGCCAAGAAAAAGTCAGAAACTTTAAGAACTAAACTACAAAACATTTTCCACACAAATAAAATCAGAACTAGTCAATTGGAAAAACATTAAGTGCTCATGGGTAGGCCGAGCAAATATAATAAAAATGACAATACTACCCAAACTAGAAGAGGGAAAGGGATCCACATGTGCAAGAATGTTTGTGGCAGCCCTTTTTGTAGTGGCTAGAAACTGGAAACTTAATGGATGCCCATCAACTGGAGAGTGGCTGAATAAATTATGGTATATGAATATTATGGAATATTATTGCTCTATAAGAAATGACCAGCAGGATAATTTCAGAGATGCCTGGAGAGAGTTGCATGAACTGATGCTGAGTGAAATGAGCAGAACCAGGACATCATTATACACAGCCACGACAATATTACATGATAATCAATTCTGATGGACATGGCTCTCTCCAACAAAGAATTGTCTCAAACTAGTTCCAATTGTTCAGTGAAGAAAGCCATATACACCCAGAGAGAGGGATGTGAAATGTGGACCACAACATAACATTCTCATCCTCTCTATTGATGTTTACTTGCATTGTGTTTCCTTTCTCTGATTTTTTTTCATGTAGATAGGATTTTCCTTGCACAACAACTTTTCAAATATTTTAACATTATTAACATGTAGTGGATTTCCTGCCATCTAGGGGAGGGGAGGGGACTGGGGGTAAAATTTGTAATGGAAAGCTTTGTAAAGATCAATGCTGAGGAACTGCCCATACATATGTTATACAAATAAAAAGCTTTAATAAATAACAAAACAAAAAAACCCATTATATTTTATGCTCCCTGAGAACGGGGGTATCTTTATTTCCTTATTATTTTAAACAACAGCAACAAATACAAAGCAAGCTTTTTTCTTTATCTTTACTACAAGGCCCTTTCTTACTTCTTTGGTCTTCTTGCACATTATTCCCTTTCAAATACTTTGTGATCCAGCAACAGTAGGTTCTGTGTGGTTTCTGTAACAGAATATTCTCTTTCTTGACCCTGTACCTTTCATAGGTTGATCCTCATTCTTGGAATACTCTCCATTCTCACTTCTGCTTCCAGGATTTCCTCGCTCACATAAGATATAATCCCAATGATCTCAAGAAATATCCATCTTTCTCAAATCATTTCAATGTACCAAGAGAAGGAAACAAGCATTACATTATGTCCACAGTGTGTTAAGCACTGTCTAAACCATTTAAAATTATCTTCTTTGAAGATCAAAATCACTTTTGGGTGGAAGGTGCTATTATAAGCACTTTACAATTGAGAAAACTGAAACAAATTATAGCTATGACTTGATCTGGAACAGATAGCTAATAAATACCTAAGGATAGGTTTGAACTCAGGTCTTTCCAACTCCAGGCCTAGTGCTTCATCTGTTGTGCCATTTAGTTTTCCTAGTAATTCAGTTTGGGTGGAAGTAAATCCAATCAAGTAACATTTATTAAAGGCTTTCTATGTGCTAGAAACAGCAACTGACTCCTTGGACACTTTCTCTTGGTCCTTCTCCTAAACTATAATCTGTTGACTGTGCCAGTACTAATTATATCTATCCCTGGAAGGATGTGGGAATGAGTAAGTGGGCTTTAGTTCTCACTCACCTCAGGAGAAATAGCAAACTGGTAGCTAAAAAAATCTGTGGATTTAGGTAATCATGGATCTGGTTTTTAGATTATAAGCTGTCTTCTTCACTTTTTACTTCCTGGATCTAGGGAACTGAGTGGTAATAACAAGATTTGCAATTACAGTTTTTAAGGCAACCTTATACAAGATTGAGAGGTTAGAAATCATAGAATATTTCTTCAGAGTTAACCAAAAATAAGTTGTTTCTACATAAGAAAGGATGGCCATCAACAAAAGAAGGGCTATAAGCCTTAGTCTCATTTGCCAGAAGATAATGCACACAGAACCAACATGGAACATCAAATTCCAATTCAGCAGATATGTGTAATGCTTATCTTGATGATTCAAATTGCATCCTCTGGGAACCTAAGTTTTAAAGTAATTTTCTAGGGTTACAAAAAGTGGATAAATCTATCAAGTAATTTTTAAGCAGCAGCTATTTTCTTACACTTTCCTAAATAGTAGAGAAGCAAAATAAATGATTAAAAGAAATTTGTGCTCACAGAGAGCTTCAGTCTAATGAAAGAAAAAAGATTATGCCTAAAAAATATGGGAGGTCAAAATAAAGAGAAAATTAAAATAATCAGAAAGTAGTTAAGTACAACAGCTTGAGAGGGAGAACGTTAGCAAGTGAGCAGAGGCATTTGACCTATATATTGAAGGAAAAAAATCTCCATGAGTCATGTGGAGGAAATAAATCCCATCCATGGAAGATAACCTATGTAAAGGGACAGAATTAGGAGATAGAGTGTCAGTGGAATAATAGAGAAAGAGAATCAATTTGGTTGGAATTGAGAATGAGGGTATGGGAGTGGATAATATTCTATGAAGCTTTATACATATGCTGGAGCAAAATTGTAAAACACTTTGAAATCAAAAAGAGGGATTATATTTTATTCCACTGCCACAAATAAGCCACTTGAGTTAGTTGTATAAGGAAATTGTATCTTCAGATATATATTTAAGAGCCAAAAATGTGTTTGAAAATAGTCTGATCTTCTTCTTATATGGAAACATTCCTCTTGGACTGAACACACATATGCCAGCAGAGATGAGAGATGTCTCTCAGTGGAGATAGAAAGTGTAGGATTCCTGATTTTCCAACTGAGTCTAACACAGAAGGTTTTCATTACTCTTGTACCTGCTACCCTATACAGTCATTATCAGAAAAGCTCTTTTGAAATTTTAAGCCACTACATAAATAAAAGATACTGTTATAGTTGAGATAAAATCCATAACAAAAAGGCAAATGAGTTGATGGAGAGGTAACAAAACATAATACTTATCTGAAAATTTGTCATTGAAAAGAACATTTAGGACAAAATTATAAGGAAAGGTCCAAAGTGCTGAGAATAATGTTTTTTAGTAGAATGGGGGAGGGAAGGAATGTCGAATGTTAAATGTTGAATCTACAAACATATATGTATATATATAGATATATATACATATATATCTATATATATATATAGGTACAAACAAAGGATTCTATATAGAAGAAAATATTATACAGACTGCTATGATTGGAATGTATTGCCTTCACATCTCTTCCTTTTACCATATCTTCCTTGAATATCTTGCAGGTTAATTTTAGGTATCATATCATACAACTGATTCATTCTGCATCTCTCAAGTAGTTAGTGTTCACTCCTCTAAATTATCTTGTGTCAGCTTATCTGTTAACTTGTATTGAAGGAAAAAATTCCATGAGTCATGTAGAGGAAATAAATCCCATCCATGGAAGATAGCCCATGTAAAGGGACAGAATTAGGAGACAGTGTCAATGGAATAATAGAGAGTATCTTTCACTATACATTCCTTGAATATACAGACTACTTTAGTTGTCTTTCAATCTACAAACCTAATATAGTATCTTAAACATTGCAGATGTTTAACAAATGTTGGCCAAACTAAATTGATTTGGATTGCACTTAAAAAGTCCAATTGCAGTTAAAAAGAAATGTTTGATGTATTATTCTATTGAAGGAAGAAAGGGGTTTAAAAAGAGTTAGAAGTGGTAACCTTGTCAAATAATATGAGCAACTTTATTCTCTAGTAAAGAGGAAAAACATTTATGCAGATACAGAAAGTTTTGAAGAGATGGTAGATAGGGGTTGAGAAAAATGACTCTGTGACAAGATTCTTCCAATTTTATGGGGTCCTTTTACACCTGTAGAATTCTATTCATTCCACATATAACTAAATTCTTAATAAACTCTTCAGACTCAATAGATTAAAAAGACTTAATAATTATGTCTAATTATAGATATAGTAAAATATCCTGTTATCTAAGAAGCAGCCAACTAAACTTGGAGAGTTTATTTCACAAATTTTAACCCTGTAAGGATAAACTTTTCAGCCATAGAAATTCATGAAGTCATGAAGGCACATGATTTGCACTAGTAGGAAAACCCACATTGAAAAAAATCACAGGTTTTTCTAAAAAAAATTAAAGTATTAAACAATTATCACTCTTCCTTCATCAATTTTACTACACATTTAGAAATAATGTAAACTTAAAAAATTATATCGGAATAAGAATGGATAGATCATAAAAAGAAAACTTTGTCATTGTTTTACCGAAATAAATGAAAATGATGTGCAGTATTCAGTGATGTACAAATAAACTGTCATTTTAAATGTGAAGATAAATTTAGATATTGCATAATCACTTCCTCTAAAACATTTTAAAATGGTAGCCACCAAAATGTGGCTATCTCTATAATTACAGGCAGTACTACACTATGAGTATCAACAAATTTAGCTCAATTTTAAAGGATCATCTTATGTGACTTGTCTTATTAAATATGCAGACAGTTGACATCTTTAAAATGCATGTAATCAACCATACCATATGTATATATACTTATATATGTATTTCTACATATGCAAATGTACAATTCTATACATGATTATATGTAGGCATATATTTATATATTCATATGCACATGTATTTAAGCCTTTTTTCTTTTGTCACTTTCATTTATGAACATTTGCTCTCCCTTTACCTTTGCCATAACAAATACTTTAAAAGTTGGGAAACAATAGTTTAACAAAACTAAACAATATCTATTACACATATCCCATACTCAACAATGGGAAAATATTTCACCTCCACAGTCCCTTATTTTTATAATGAAAGGAGAATTAAGGGAGGTAAATTTATGCAACTCTTCTCTTGGATCAAGCTTGGTTGTTACATTTATTCATCTTTCAATTTCATATTACTCTTCTCCTTGTGCTTTTTGTTTGCATTAATTCATATCAGTCTTGTCATGATAAACTCAATTCTCTATATTCCTAATGTCTTAGAATACAGTAATATTCCATACATTCATGTGGCTTGATTTTTTAGCCATTCTCCAATCAATGGGCAAGTACCCATAAACCATTTTCATATTTTTGCTTCCAAAAGAAAAAATATTTCTGTGAACATTTTAGTCTATATTGGATATTTCTTTTTGCCTAAGAATCAGCCATACTTTTTAAAAGAATGAGTTTATAACTAGCATAAATCTCTAAAATAAGGCAACTTAATTCTTTGATCATCTAGAAAAGTCTCCATTTACATCTTCATGTCCAATTGTTCTGAGTTATGAGACAAATGTTTGATTAGTTCTTACTGCCCATTGAGAGAAACATACCTTCTCTTATTCTTCCAACACTTAGCACAGTTCCTATTCCCCAGTAATCCTTTAATAATTGATTCCTGGTTGATCTGCGAAGAAATAGGGAAGTATGTCAGCAACTGAAAGGTAACAGGGAAAAAAAGAATGGTTTTAGGATTGACACAGCCAACAAATATTAAAAGATTGGCTTCACATTAAGACTATATATAAAATAAATATAGAATGGCATAATTTATTGTCTCCTGGGGCTAGCCAATCAATTTTTTATTATTAAATGACTACTTCATGTCAGCCTATATGCTAAGTGATAGGATTATTTAAAAAAAAAGATAAAAGAGTTCTTATTTTCAAGAGAACAACCTAAAAAGGGAGACAACATATGAATAACTTTGTGCAAATGAGCTTGCTGTTGTTCAATTGTTAATCTGTGTCCAACTCTTCATAATCTTTTGGAACATAATGCCCAAGGGATGTTCTTGGCAAAGATACCATTTCTTTCTTCAGCGTATTAAGCAAACAGAGATTAAGCGACCTACCCATGGTTACTCATGTAGTGAATATCTGAGACTAGAGTTGAATTCAGGTCTTTCTGACTCCAAAGTCATTTATTCACTGAGCTATCTTGTTGCCTAATACATAAACTATATACAGGACAAAAGAAATAACCAACCAGGGAGAATGCACTATAATTAATGAGTATAGGGAAAGGCCTCCTATAGAAGATAGACTTGTAGCAGTGTATTTAGCAGCAGCCAAAGAAGCCAAGGATAGAGATTAAGAGGGAGAGTTTTTCAGGCATGGAAGACAACTAATGAAAATGCCAGAATTTGGAATTTGGACTGTCTTATTTGAGTAATAGTAAAAGAAACCAGTATCACTAGATCAAAGTGTACCAACATGGGAATTTGAGTGGGTAGAACAAAAGATAGTCAAAGATTGGAAAGTAGTATGAGAAAGCAAATTATGAAGTCTTGAATGACAAACAGAATGAGGAAATAGACAATATCAAAGAAGACATATTAATTTATAGAGGCTGAAGTGATCAAAACCTGAAGAATAATTTATATTATAACATCATATAAGAAAAGTTGGATTTTGAAGACTTTGATAAACTGATGAAGAATGAAATGAACAAAACCAGAAGATCCATTTATATAATAACAACAAAACTCTAAAAACAAGTAACTTTGAAAGTTTTGGGAATGATTATCAGTCACTAATCATTCCAGAGAATTAATAATGAAACATACTTACAGAGAGGTGATGGATAACAATGCAAATGCCAAATTATAATATATTTTATTCTGAATTGCTGTAGAATACTAAGGATTACCAATGTAAATTTTTTCTAGATGTGTACTATATCTATCTTTGCATCCTTCTTATACAGATCTGGGCCTTAAAATTGTGGTTGCCAATAAATATCTTCTGAATTGCTTTGAATGTTTACCATTTATCTACTATTTAAATAAATTCACTTAAAACTCTATAGCTGAATTGCTATTTATTTAAACTGACACTCATGTGATGGTGGTGAAATGAACCATGGGGTCTTAATGTCTATCTTACCACTCTATATTTATTTATGCATTTAGGCCACTATGGTTTGTTTATTGCACTTTTATCACTTTTTGTTGTTGTTGTTGTTGTTTTTTTAAAGAAACAGAATTACAAATGTCAGATATTTAAGTGTTAATCAAGCTTCCACAGAATCTGACCTTCAGCTAGCAAATAATTAGCCATTGGGAAATATGCTCCAGGATCAATATTTTTATAAGCACTAAATTGTCCCCTAGTGGCTTGAAATGTTGGTGCAGCTGATATAGGCTGCATTTAAATGCACAAAATGAGTGGACCATGTTCTGGTCGCATCTGTTCATTTCAGTCATAAACCATTCTAATTTTCACAGGATTGATTCAATTGAACAGTACAGTATCCATTGTGACACTCAATAAAACAAATGGTTAGCTTATATGGCAGTCCACTCTATTCAATATATCTCTTTGTGCATGTGTATGTATGTAAGTGTACATATCACATATATAGCAATGGTTATAGAATCATGAAGTCATTTAGACATTAGAGAAATTTTGATTATCTTTCATGTTTCAGTGCACCAAGTAATATCCTGTAATGACTAAAGGATTTTTCTCCATTACCCAAAGTTCTTAACTGACAACAATGCTGAGAATTAAAAACTAATATAATCAGACTATGCAATTTTGTTATTTAAATCTAAAGAGAATCTATGTTTCTTTCATTGTTAGGATAAGATAATTAATTAAAATGCAGAAAACTAAAGAGGAAAGCAGTTTTTTTTTTAAATTTGTAAAGTTCTATAATGGTAGAATCCTAAAATTCATATAAAATTTTCTTTGATCATAGAATTATTTAATTTATTTAAAAAACAATAATCTTGAAAAATTACAACTACATATGTAATTAATAGTAACAAAACAGTAATAGGGTAAACATAGAACTAAGATTTCATTGTGTTATGGAAATCTTAGTTTGGGGACATTTTGTAAAGATGAAGGTCAGTAAATTTTCTGTATTTTTGTATCCCACAGAGGTACTTATAGAGAAATTGTGTTACCATATAGTTCAGGTAGTGTTAAAGAAAAGATTTTAAACTAGGCCATTTAGATTACAAAGACAGTTCTCTGTCTTTCTTTTTCTTTTCTTTTCTTTTCTTTTTTCCCCCTGAGGCAATTGGGGTTAAGTGACTTGCCCAAGGTCACACAGCTAGGAAGTGTTAAGTGTCTGAGACCAGATTTGATATACTGTCTTTCAATGAAAATTTAGCTACTTAAAATATTTTCCACAAAACATTACTTTATATGACTAAAATAAAATTGATTATCATTTCATTTTTCAAGACAGATATGTTTTACTATTTATACATATATACATAGCTATATTTATGTCTATGCATGTTTTTCAATTTAGAGAAAATTGGAAAGCATCACTACATATTTTGAAATGTTTATGAATCTATCACCTATGTCTCTTCTGCCTCTGTCTTTGTCTCT
>JAJPUD010020629.1:8815-24355 GCA_023553655.1 Myrmecobius fasciatus | reverse complement strand
GGAAGCGGGCGAAGGAAAGAGCCCCGAGGAGAAAAGTCAATTAGACAAGAGGATTTTAAAAGGATTTCCTCCAGTGCCAGCGGGCAGCATCAGGGCAGGAGGGCAGAATGGTGAGAAGCAAAGGCCCAGTGGTCCCTGGTAGCTCTCATTTACTAAGCACCTACTATGTGCCAAGCTCTGGGGATACAAGCACAAATGACTGAAACCATCCTTCCTCAGAGAGCTAACAGCCTAACATACAGAAACACGGGCAGTCACGATAGAGGGAATCAATTCAAAGTACCTGAGCATGAGTGGGAAGGTGGGCACTCCAGGAGCCGGGGGAGAAGGCCTGTGAAAGCTGTGTGCTAAAGGAATGGAGGCCGGCCCTAATGAGAGGAGGAAGAAGCACGTCCAAACACACAGAGACTCGGGGACAGGAATGGATGGATGGAGTGTGGCTGCATGTGGGCACAGGAAGGCTGGAAAGAAAGCACCTGAAAACCCACAGGGCGCCATCAGGCTGGAGGGAGGCGAAGGTGGGGCCGGCTCCACCTGCACTCTGGCAGCCCACTGGCCTGAGGAAGAAACGTCAAGCTAATGGGGAGGCCATGGTAGGAGGTAGCCCAGCCAGGACTGGAGAGCAAGGCAGGGAAAAAGAGAAAGGTGGGGACCGTGAGAGACACAGACAGCTACCTAGTGGGCTATAATGCCACCAAGGACAGGGGCCCAAGACTCCTGAGGGAGCAGGCAAACCACCAGACCAGTTTTGCTGCAAGGGGCAGGGCCGGGAGAAAACGGCCGTGACCACCGAATCCCGCTTGTCCTCGATCGCGGTTCACCCAAGTCCCAGATGCTCTATTTTCCCTCCTGGTGAATGTCAGTGAAATTTTGTTATACGGAGAAGCTGGTCTTGTAAAGAGGCCCAGAACCGCAATCCTCATCACGTGGCATAAAGCCACCGTCATCCAGAGGACAGATAATGTCTAAGAGAAAGCGGACCCAAAATCTCATCCAGTACATTCACAAAGCTGGCAGAGGGCCCTGGGAAGATAAGCACACGAATACCCTGCTGTAGTGTGAACACAGGCCTGGAGTCAGCCTCAGAACTGGAGTTCAATAAGAGCTTTTCATTTTTCTTTCAAAATACACGCAAAGAGCTTTCAACATTCACCCCTGCAAAAGCTTGTGTTCCTGATTTTTCTCCTTCCCTTCCCCCGCCCCCACCCCTAGACAGCAAGTAACCCAATATAGGTTAAACAGGGGTGATTCTTCTGTATATATTCCCATGATTACCATGCTGCACAAGAAAAATCAAATCAAAAAGGAAAAAAAAGCACCCAGCAAACCACCACCAGGTGAAGGTGAAGATGCTACACTGTGCTCCTGCTCCAGTCCCCTCAGTCCTCTCTCTGGATGCAGATGTGGGCCTGCATTCAAACAGACCAAGGATCCTTTGGGAGGCCTGGGAACTGCTCTGACCATCTGGATTTGCCCATCACGTCCCTGAACGATCAGATGATCAGTGGAGATGCTGACAATCCAAGACAGAAAGAACCCGGAACAAGGGGCTGCCCGACTGGGATTCGGCCAACTGAGCTGCTCTAGAGCCAGGAGACTCCCCAAAGCGCTGGCTAGTTTGCCCCCCTGGCCTCCCCTTGGCTGCCCGCAGACACTGCTGTGACCGAGCTGTCAGAGAGAAGGGTTCGGAGGAGTCCACAGACAGAGAAGCCTAGAAAGGAAGAGCAGGAGCGAGCTGAGGGGTCTGATCTGGCACGGTGGATGAAGCGAAGACAAAAGGCACCGGTGAAATGGGCAAAAAAAAGTCACCAGGGCTCTGAATGGGTGGCAGATGCTTGCTGCCTGACGGCGACTTTAATCTCTGGGTGCGTTCCTACTGAAAGTCCTGGGAGCGGCGAGGGAGAACCTGTGAGTGACACGGGTGGCGCCGCAGGAACCTTGTAAGGAAATGACCACTTTATCTTGGCATTCAAGCAAAATTATTTATAGCAGCCCTTTTTGTAATAGCGAGAACTGGAAACCAAGTGGTGCCCATCCAGCGGGCTAACAGCTGAAGAAACTGGTCTAGAACTGCAAGGGAACGTGACTGGGCCAGAAGAAATAACGCACGTGGGGAACTGAGGGAAACCAGACGAGGCTCCAGTGAACTGAGGCAGAATGAGGTGCACACACCAAGAGAACGACTCCTGTGATAACGATGAGAACTCTGAGCAGTGCAATCAATGACCCATCTCCATTTCGGAGAGGGGGGAACACCGTGCAACACGCCGGGCTTGACTGAACTTCTGGGAGGGTTCTATGACGGGGCAAGGGAGGGGGAAGGGGAATTAGGAACAGGGAAGAAGGGGGAGCAAAGACAACTTTGAAAAAACTAGTCAAAGGACTGCAGCACGGCCGTGTTGTTTCTATCGTACTGTTTCAAACAACGGCTCACGCTTACTCCGAGAGATCTGGATTATTTGATGATTTCCGCTTATGGGGAGTTGGGAGCAAAAAGCTGCCTCGTGGGGGATTTCTTTGCTCTTTAGCGCCGTAAAGGAATGCTTCACTGCATGAGGCTTGCATAACTGTGACCGAATAAAAGAAAGAGACTCAGCCTGAGACAGGCCCATTTCAGTGACAATATTGGGCAATACCAAGGTTTGTGTAAAAGGGAAAAGGAGAGGAGATTGTAAAAAGTGAAATTCTGGTGACACAATTAGAACGTGTCGAGAAAAGAAACCCGGAGGGTCCTCAGGGAGCTCTCCTTTGACGTAAAAAAAGAAAAAAGGGACAAATGCCTGAGTGGAAATAAGCCTGAAGACGAGCAAAAGGAAAATAATCCGGAAGGTACAGAACAAGCAGAGCCTTGTGCAAAGTGCTGGAGACACCCAAGAGAGAGGGACAAGGCAGCCCAAACTGGGGCCTTCTCTAGCACAGAGAGGGGTCCCCCGGGGGAAGGGATGACACTGGAATGAACTGAAGATCCGGGCTCCCACAAGGATCCATCCATGCTGCTCCCGACCAGAGGGATTAAGGAGCTCACAGTGTTAAGCTTCAAGCACAGACTTCAAGGCCTCCTGGTGGAGGAGCCTTCTGGGAGGGGTAGCTGGCTCAATCTCTCCCCAAGAGCTCCCAGAGGCCCCCCAGGAGGCCCAGGCTGGCCCCTCTCCAGGTTCCTCCGCCCTCCTCACTCCCACACACTGCTGAGCCCTTGGCCTCCTTTATCTTCCTCCCCTTCTTGGCCCTGGCACTTTCTCTACCCCCTCATCTTCCCAGTGCCAGCTGCCCTCAAGTCCCAGCTCAAACCCCACCTTCAACAGAAAGCTCCCTTTCCTCCCACTGAGGCCGATTCCTGTTTACAGTCTGTGATTTGCACGTGTTCTCCCATTAGACTGCGAGCTCCCGGAGCAGAGCACGGCCTGGCACATCTCAGGCCTGCCAAATACTTGCTGACTGACCGACCGACCGACCTCAGAGGGCAGAACCCGAACAATGGGGGCAAGTCTCTCAACTAAGCAAGCACTTACCGTGCCGGGCACTGTGGAAGTGGGCAGAGCCAGTCCCTGCCTCAAGGAGCTCAGGTTCTCAGGCAGAAGACAAAGTGCCCTCTGGGAAAGGCCTCCGGCAGAAGGCCGGCCCTGACTCTGTCTGGAGAGAAGCCCCCCGGCCCCCCACTGAAGCTCCCAGCTTCTGTGCCTCCAGCGTGTGGGATGCAGCAGAGCAGAGGCTGGCCCTCGGAGGTGAGGAAGCCGAGGCAGGAGACTCCATGAGCTGCCCAAGATCACCCTGCAATGGCCCCCACTTCTCAGACGATAGTAGGAAACTTTGGAAAGGTGCCCGGCCCTCAAAGGAGGCTGCTCGATGAGGGTCCCGGGGCCACACTCAGACCAGCTCTGCACCACGAGCGCTTCTTGGGGGCTGGAACTCTCCCAAGGACTGTTCCCCCACACTGCTCCCCACTCTAACACACATACGCGCCCCCCCCCCCCTGTCTTACTGAGATGTCACGGAGAGGATTGTCGTTCAGGAACCGGCTGGCCTGACTGAGACACCCTCAAAGTGTGGTCCGACGACCCCGGGCATCCCCAAGGCCCTTTCAAGGGGGTTTATGATACTAAGATGTTTTAATTTCTAATAATCAATAAATCTCAATAGACATAACCCGCATTTAAAAAGGTCTTTGGGAGTTTCCACTAATTTTCGAGGGCTTTAAAGTTGGCAAAGCACTGTACTAAGTGGTGGCCAGGTGATGTTTCAACTCTGAGCGCGTGTGTGTCTGTACATATAGAACTTCGATGAACTCGATCTCAAAGTGTCCCCCAATAAACCCCCAAACTCACAGGCGGTCCCAGAGTGATCCTTAGTTAGTCTATGGAAGAAACGAGTACTTCAAGGCGGGAGAGGAGTAAGCGGTTCCATTTTACAAACGGGGCCAAGGGCCGCACTACCAGGGAAAGCCCAGTGCACACAGCCAGGGTTGCAGACCAGGTCATCAAATAGGGGGTTTGTGATCTTTCCTTTCTCCTGGGGGTTCCTAGCCAGGAGGCCCAACATGGCGGCGAGAGCTCCTGCCGACAGAGCCGCCAGCTCCATCCCACAGCACGCTTGCCCGGACTCCCAGCTCCAAAGGTCTCCCACTTTAAGATAAGCATTCTTTGGACTACTTCACCCTGATCGTCATCAATCAAACGCAGGAATCACCGCCTCCCGGCTGCTGCCCGGGCTGGGCTCCGTCCCAGCAGCTCACAGCGGGCTCGTGCTCCGGGAAGGGGGGCAACAGCACGTGTGGAAGATGCAAAACGAGCCCCCGGGGACACAAGGAGCCCCCCGGCACGTGCCAGAAGGATGGAGGCGGCTTCGTCTCGGCGAGGCCTCTGACAAAGGGGGGCCGAGTGGCCGGTGCCAGGGCCGTCGGGGGAAGGTGCCTCCCCGGGATCAGGCCCTGTCTCAGCCCGTCTCCAGGCTGACTCACTCGGACAAAGGCAGGGGACACAACCATCCTAGGTCTGGGTGAGTAAGAGCGCTCCAGGGCGGAGAGGCCAGGCCAGGAGGACAGCCGGCAGACCAGGGCAGGGATGGAACCGGGGCACGACTGGCACCAAGGCAGGGCAGGAACCAGGGCAAGACTGGCACCGGAGCAGCGGGCTCCCTTCCTTCGGGAATCCGGGCCTCCCAGTCGTGCAGGCCCTGCCCCAGCCAGTGCGTGGGGGCCGCTCCAGCTGTTTAGGAGGGCCAGGGGCCACATGGCCAGGCTGCAGAGGGCAGACCTGGGGCGGCAGCCCTGCCCTCAGGATGCTAACAGCCCAAGGCTCTAAGGGGTCTGTCTGCCTCTCCCCCCTTCCTGCCTATCCCCTTCCCCGGTCTCTCTTCCACTCCCTTTCCCCTCTCACGCCCGCGCCAACGCCCGGGGGCTTCCTTTGGCAAAGGGAGGGCCATCCCAAGTCCTCCTCAGGCCCCAGAAGCTGGAAGGGGAAGCGGGTCGCCCCGCCCTCATACTCCCGCCCCAGGGCCCATGAGGTGGACCAGACTCTCCCGCCTGGGGGAGGGGAGCATAATGGGGATGTTGCCCTCCACGGCCGAGAGAAGAAGAGGGGGCGGTGAAGGGTCTCCCCCGCCCCGCCCCCGGGCCGGACTACGGGTCAGCCAAGCTGTGTCCCGGTCCGAGCCCCAGGCTGGAGGACAAGGCAGGCTGGGGACGGGGGTGGCCGAGAAACGCTCGGGTCAGAGATCAGGGGTCAAAGGCCAAGGCTCACCTGCGCGTGCGCCACGACCAGGCTCTTGTTGCCTTCCCCGTGGTACGTCCATTCATTCTCGTCCATCTTGGCCGCGTCCATGCCCCGGCTCCGGCCCCGCCTCAGGCTGGACTCGGACCCGGCCTTGGCCCTGGACGCCTGCCCTCAGCCCGCGCCCGGCCCGGCCCCCGGCTCAGTCACCGCCGGCTTCGGGCAGCGACTGTCACCGGCGCGACACGACGGGCCCCGCCCGGAAGTGACGCCAAACCGCCGGCGTGTGCGGACTGCGTGGGGCTTATGTGTTTCCGTTCCCTCCCCCCTTCCCCCCCCCCTCGGGGAGAGAGGAACCAGGCTGACCACCATTGTGATTGCTGGCGAAGCCGGCTCAGGATCGGGCAGAAAAACGAGTTCCGGTTCCGGCGGCGCCTGCGCCCCGAGGTTCCCTTCCAAAAGGCGTCCAAAAGGCGCCTGCGCTTGCGCCCTGCAAGCTTAGTCACGGAGGAGTCACAGGCCCGCGTTTACGCAGGTACCCAGCCAATCCGGGGACTGGCCTCCTATGGAACAAGGGAGGCGGGAGGCGGCAGCGAGAACGGAGAGCGTTCCCAGCACGGGGAATGACGTGGGCCAAGGCGCGGCGACGGCAAATGGCGCACGGGTGGAAGTAACAAGGCCGGGAAGCTGGGGCGGGGCAGGGAAGGGACTCGGCGCGGATGGGGAGACTTCGGTAGCAGAGGAGTGGCTGCCAGAGCAGACCTTGGGGAGCCTTGCCAAGGGCGGGTCGCTGTGATCCACTTGAGGCAAATGGTGGGGTCTTTGGGGGTCTCCTGAGCAGGGCTTGCGAGGGCGCACGTCTTGCAGGAACGGTGGGCGGAAACTTAAGTCCCATTTTACAAATAGGAAATGGAGGCCCAGGGAGGCGTGGCCAGCTTAGCTTCGGGAGAAAAGTTGGGTTCCGCGGGTAGGGCGGCACGGTGGGTCCCACGGACCAGAGGTTTTCCGGGTGAGAGGTGAAGGAACAATTAAGTGACCAGGAGAAGCCTTGAGCACTCGGGGAACGGGGAGGTCGGAAGGCGGCTGTGGATTCAGCCAATCAGGAGGCGGCTTGGGTTATAGGAAAACCACAAACTTGAGATCACGGCCTCGGTCCAAACTGGTTCCGGTCAATGGCCGGACTTGGCCAAATCACTTTTGGGCCGGCACGCTCTGTAGGAGGAGCTTTCCGCCGTTTTTGAATGAGGGAGGGGGACCAAGTTTATACATTTTTAGGGAAAAGGGGTAGTGGGCGGATCAGAAAGATGGTGACCTGGAAGGGAATGGGAAGGGAGCGACTGTGCCAAACTAGCAAGTCTGAAGCTTCTCCCACTTCTGGGCTCAGGGCTCCCTCCTCCTGAAGAGGAGTGGGATCCGCTTCTGGCCAGAAACGTTAAGCCGATTCCTTAAGATGTTCCTTTAATAAATGTTCCTGGATCTCTGATTTTCAGTGTCAAGGGTGTATTTCTGACAGATATAACACAGGCCCATAGACTTACTTCTGGGAGTGCCCAAGGAGGTCATTCATCTGGGCCAGCCCCATCGCTGATGTCCAGGAAACAAAGCAAACCCAATTATCTCAAGCAGAACAAGCCCGCCCTTCCTGAGGTCCCTGTGAGTGTCGGGGGAACTGCCGTCCTACCAGACCTCAGACTCATAATCTAAGCATCCTTCTCAACTCCTCTCCTTCCCTCATCCCCCCATCCCCAGTGGCTCCTCCCTGGCCATTCCCTTACAGCGTCACTCATTAATTCCACTTCTCTCCCATCCCATCACTTTGCCTGTGTATCTCTTATGCATCGCCCTCTTACATCTCTCATCCACCTCACTTTACGTCTTTCCACCAATAATCATTTTCAGCTCTGAGATCTCTCAGATCTCCTCACCATCTCATCACTTTCCCTTTATCTCAGATCCATTCCACCTTTACAATGTCCTTTATCCATTCCATCTTGACAACTTCCCTCATCCCCTTCATTTTACATCTCTTATCTTTCATCCACTTCCCTTTACAACATCTCTGATCCATTCTACCTTGACATGTTTCCACCCCTATACTATCTATTATGACTTTCACCTCTGCAGCATTTCCCTAATACACTCCCTCCTTCCCTTCTCTACCTCCACCCCGTCCAGGTCCTCATCATCTCAGCCTTGGGTCAACAGCTACTGGTGGATCTACCTACCTCTACTCTCCCCACTCCAGGCCCCAGGTCCGACCACGTCACACCCCTACTCCAGGGGTTCCCTATTGCCTCCAGGAGCAAACACCAACTGCTCTGTTGGGCATTCAAAAGCCCTTCTTACACCTTATTCTCCATCAAGTACTCTTCACTGACTTCCTGGCAGTTCCACCACCAAGACCCCCTGCCCCCAGTCTTTCAGTCTTGGACATTTTCTCTGGCCATTCCTCCAGGCCTGAAAGGGGCTTCTAGCCCCCCTCCATCTCCTGCCTTCGAGTCTTAGCTGAAACGCCGCCATCCACAAGAAGGCTGCCCTAGTCCCGCAATTCTTTTGCCTTTCCTCTGATGATTCTCTGACTTGTATGTAGCTTGGACATTGGTTGCACATTGACTCCATTAGACTATGGCCTTTTGAGTCTCCAGTGCTTAGTACAGTGGCTGGAACATAGTAGGTGCCTAATAAGGCACTGGCTGTTTGATGTTTTTATTTTTATGGCCCCAGATTTTAGAGCAGTGTCTGGCATATACTGAGTGCTTAGTTAACACCTGTGGTTTGCTTCCTTGCCACAGATAGGGAAACTGAGGCTGTATTTTGCTCATAGCATTTCCACCCCTAGGACAGTGCCCATTCCACCACCATATGCCACTTACAGGTTAGCATGAGAAAAGAGGTTTGAAGAACATACTGAAACATGGTGAGGGCTCTATGAATCGGGGCACTGGGCAGCAGCAGTCAGAGCCCCTGGCCACAAGGAGTGACTCCAAGGAACAAAAACACCTGCCGGGAAAGGCCCACCCCAGAAAGAGACCCACGGGCAGAGGAACCGTATGGGGACCAAAGAAATGGGTCTCAGACCCTCACGGGAGAACCCTGCCTTCTACAGGCCGGTGGGCTCCTCCTTGTGGGGCTCCCCTGGGCAGGACATTTGTGCTGCTCTCAGAGTAGAAGGGAAGTAGAGGGTCTGAATGGGCCCCATTACTCCCACGCTTGACACTAGCAGTTTAGCGGTGGCTCCAGAAATCCAGAGCTGGCTTGTTTGGGGGATTCGTTCAAAGGAGACACCGTCATGGAGCAGCCTCCTCATCAGGAACAGCAGCAGTTGCTGACCACCTCCCACCAACAGGCAGATAGACAGAATGGCCCTGGGAGTGACAGCATGTTCCAGGCCTCCGAGTCCTGCCCAGGGATGGAGGGGACTCTTCCGTTCCCAGCAAACAGGTAGCCGAGCCTAGCAGAAGCAGCAAGCTCTGGGCCCCTGGCCCAATCCTCCCAGCCAGACAGGAAGCAGGTCAGAGGCAGCCCAGAACCCTAAACCCGGGAGTCTTGGGAAGGATCAGGCTTCCAGTCCTGTGCCCTCAACCATCGTCTGGGGGACCCAGGCCCTGCTCCCGCTGGCGTTGCAGCCACGGGCCTGAAGATGGCCGGGGTAGAGGAAGACACTCTCCACAGCGAGCCCTTCCTTCACTCTCCACTGGCTCCACATCAGCAGGGAAAGGCCCCTGTTCTGCTCCTGCCTTCTCAGGAGCCTGGGCCGTTCCCCTCTGACCTGCAGCCGAGCCCCTCCCGGGGGCTGTCTCCCCCAGGAGAGCAGGGCCTGGCTCACTCACTCACATGGATAGCTTCGGCTATCCACGGGGCAGAGATACTGGAGTAGTTTGCCATTTCCTCCTCCCATGGGTAAGACAAACAGAACTTAGAGGCTCGGGCAGCGTCACACAGCCACTAAGTGTCAGAAGCTCCAGGGCCAGCACAGAGTTAGGACTTTGCAAATGCCTCGTGTTTTTCATTGGTTGATTCATCAGAGAACCCAAGGCAGCTAAAACAAGAGGAGAAAGCCTTCATCAGGGGGCTGGCTCCTCTCAAAAGACTGACGTAATTGAACAGACGTAAACTTCTAATGGATCCTAGCATATGACATGGGGGGGGGACCCAAAATAGAAAGTTTGCTTTTCCTCTTCACGTTTTCTCTTGCTCATAAAGTAAGGGAGAGGGAGCACCAGCTCTTATTGCTTTGAATCAGAAAAAGGAGAAGCCAGCATGTCATGACTAGTGATAACAAGGAAGTGGCTGTGGGGGCTGAGCTCCTGGATATCTTAGCATCCCAGGGCCTGCATTTACTTCCTGTCTCCTCTGGATTCCGCCTCTCCCTTCTATCTCCTCCATCCCAGCAAAAATAAAAATACAAAAAGGAATTATGACCTGAAAGTAATGCTGAGGCTCTCTCCAGCAGGCTTTGGGCTGCTTTTCAAGGCTGGGGCCATTAGGATCTCCACTTCCCCCACCCCAGCTCCACAGGGCATGCTCTCCCCATCTAACCTTTTCTCCCAACTCCCTTCCTCTCAAATCTGGTTTCCAGGGAGCCACTGGCTTTTCAGAGCCATGAGTGCTGGGGGACTTAGCTTTGCCATTCTAATCAGGACTTTGGAGCTGGAAGGGGCTTCCGAGACCGCAAGGCTAAGGGACACGGGAGAAAGTGGATGTGGACAACTGACCCTCCCCTCCCAGCAGCCCTCTGGAGGAGACTCTGCTTGTCTCCAACTTTGTCCTGGGGCAGCCCGAGGTCCTCGCGGCAGACCCCTCATTCTCCTTCCCCCCAATCACTGACCCCCCTCAAAGGGGGGGGGGGGAGGCAGGCGGTTCCACTTCTGGGGGCAGCCACTGCTTCTGGATCCCCTCCAAGATCACAAAATAGCTTTTAGGTCGCCCCAGCAGAGTCTTCCCTGGTGAGGAAGCATTTCTCCAGCACCTGCAGTGGGCTGAGCTCTGGGGAAACAAAGGCTCCTCCGGCTTGGGGGGGAGGGAGAGGGAGGCCCGCCTTTGGCCTGGAGCTCTCCAGAGCCTGGCCCATCGGAGCGGGGCGGGGGAGTTGCTGAATTGAGGCAATAAATGAGCCTTAGAATTGAGGGCCTCAACTCCTGGGCCTGGAGCTGATTCCGAAGGAAGTCCTTATAAAGTCACCCGCCCCGTGGAGACAAAGCCGGGGGCATTTCCTTGGCCAAGACAAATGCTGGAGCCCCCCCCCCCCCCAAGGACTGCAAACCAGGGGAGGGACTGGGGGCACGTGACAACTGTAGCCGCCAGCCGGCTTTGGCCCCGCCCACTTCCGGTTTTCAATTGCTTCCCTGGTGCCCCCCAGAAGCCTGATGGGGCCAGCCCCAAACCCTGCCTCAGAGGGCTGCAGACCGCAAGGGGACCCAGGCATGAAAGAAGCCCCGGGAGGGGCACGCAGCGCCGAGCACTGGGCCACTTCACTGGCGTTTGCCTCAGTTTCCTCACCTGCTAAATGGGGCTAATAATATCAAACAATATACACCCATGACCCACCCACTGCACCCCAAGCGCCGTATTAAGTACCGGAGATACAAAAAGAAGCAAGAGGCGGACCTGCCCCCCAAAAGCTCCCCGTCTCTTGGGGGGGGCAATAAGCCAATGGAATAAGCAAGGCTAAGTGGGAATAGCTGCCAGAAGGAAAGAAGTGGGATGGAGAGGGGCTGTAGAAGGTGGGGTTTTAGGTGGGACCTCAAAGTCGGGGGTGGGGGTGGGGGAGGGAAGGCCCAGGACAGAGGGGGATAAGGTCTCGGCGAAGATGAGAAGTGTTTGGGACGCGGTGGGTTTAAGGCGCCTCCTGGACAGCCAGTTCTAGAAGCCAAAGGGGCAGGTTGGAACCTCCTCAGCAGGGAGGCGGTCCCGAAAGGCATGGGAGCCGCGGGCTCACCCAGGGAAGTGGGGGACAGGGAGAAGAGAAGGGGCCGGGACAGGGCCCTGAGGAACACCCAGGAGCAACCGATGGAGGAAGCACCGGGAGAGAGAGGGCGGAGCATCAGTACAGAGGGGGCGGAGCACCAGGAGAGAGAGGGCGGGGTATCAAGACAGGATGGAGCACCAGGACAGAGGGGGCGGAGCACCAGGACTAAGGGGGCGGGGCATTGGGACTGAGAGGGCGGAGCACCAGGACAGAAAGGGCGGAGCATCAGGGAGGGAGGGGCATCCTGCAAAAGGAGAGAAGGGGATGAATGACCACAGTGTCCCTGGCACAGCCAGGCCGGGGTCAGAACTGAGAAGGGGCTGGGTCTGACAGGAGGGAGATCAGTGCTGAGTGTGGAGGGTGCAGTTTCCATGGAGGGAGGTCGGGAGCCAGACTGGGGGGGCTGAGAAGACAGTGGGGGGTGGAGAGAAAGCAGAGACCCGGGTGTAGACGCCTACAGGAGTTTAGCCACAAAGGGCAGAGAAGATACAAGAGTTAGCAGGGGCGGGTGTGTGTGGGGGGGTGAGTGCTGTGGTTTTGCCCCCCAGGAGAGGGGGGACACCGGCATGTTAGTGATGGGGGGGGGCAGTCTGTCAGAGGAGAAGGGGTGGCAAGGATTGGCTGAGCTGCTAGGGAGGTTGGTCCTGACAAAGACCGAGGTCACGGCGGCCGAGTGTGAGGGACGGGCTGCTCCCAGCTGGGGCCAGAGAGGGAGGGGAGGGCAGAGCAGCCCGAGGGATGTGGGGCCCAAGGTGGCCTTGGCCAGGGGGAGCCAAGGCTGAGGCAGGCCCATGGGGAGAAGGGATCGGGGGTTCTGGAGGGGGGGGATCATGTCGAGGCTGCCTCAGGTTTGGGGAGGTCTAAAGGGACCCCCTTCATAAAGCTCTCGGCACCCTCCCAGCCGGAGCCTTTTCTGCCCCAGAGAAAACAAGTCTGATTGTGATGTGGCCAGCCGGACCCCTGGTTAGAACTAGCAGGCTTTGGATTTAGGGACCCCAGCATGGCTTTGGGCCTTCTCCTGCTACACCTGCATGAGAGCCCACTGAGGTAGCTGCTGACTCAGCTGTCCCCCGGGGACTCCCCCCCCATGGGTCACCATGGCTCCTAAAGGACTCTGAACCTTCGCCATCTTTGGAGATTTCATCAGTGCAAGGACACCAGGTACGACCCCCCCTCCACACACACACTCCTCAGGTGTCCGGCCCGGCCCCATTACGGCCCCTGCTTTGCCTGCTCATTATTCCAAGAAGTCATGGTGCAGCCGTAAGGAACGTGCTTTATTCTAATGGGATGCAAAATAAAGAAGTCAGAATTCTTACTTCCATCGGGTGACGGCAGATTCGTGGGCAGGGAGCTCCAGGCCGCCCCCCAGGTTCTCAGCTCTCTCCCTGTGTGTCCTGTGGGCCAAGGGGCCGCCATTATTCTCCATTCGCTGGAACAGCGGAGCTCGCGGCCTTGGTCCGGCGTTGGGATGAAGCTGCGTTCTCCATCCCTCTCTCTTCCCCCGCCATAGAAGCCACCTAGGGATCCAGCCCCGAAGTCTGTCCCAAGCCCCCTCAGCTGTGAGAACGGGCCGGGTCTCCTGAGCACTGGGAAAATACAAATCCCGCCTCGGACTCGGGCCCGCTGAAGGTGGCCAGGGACGCCATTTCTGGCCTTCCTCCATCAGGATTCTCAGCCCCGAGCTCTAAGAACTTTTGGGGAACACTTCGTTAAGTGTGTTGCCACGGACTTCATCGGCTCTCTAATCCCGTGTACTACTTCACGCTTTTAAAAGCCTCTTTTGGGAAAGGGCCACTGCCAGAGGGGTCTGAACCCCGCCACATACAAGGGGAGGAAGCTCCCTGTCTAGGTGGGCTGGGCCAGGAGCATCAGCACATCCTGGGTCTGGGGAGGGCCTGTAGAGTGAAGAGAGCCCGCAAGCTGTGACATTGGGCCGGCTCAGCCACTGGGAGAGCAGAGGGCTTCCCTCTCCCTTCCTGGAGAAGGGCCTTTTGAGGGGCCCTTGCAGCTCAAACCCATTGGAGCCCAACTCCCGGCTTCTCTCTTTGCAGAGATGCTGACCCGCGGGGGCCTGCTCTTTGCTCTCAGCCTGGCTGCTCTTGGCCAGAGACTGCCCTTACCTCCCACTAAAAGGCTTCCTACCCTCTTCTGTGGACAACCCCCTTCCTCCCCAACCAACTCTCATGTCCCCTTGCCAGCCACTCATTCCTTTGGGGGGCTCCTGCCTGCCTCAGCCTCACTGAGGCTGGGAGTGAAACTTGGTAGTCCTCCTTGGAGCAGACACCCCTGGGGACCGTGTTTGGGCTGCGGCGGGACCCTCCGGGGCCAGAGTGGCCCCATCTCTCCTGCCTGGGACTCTAGGGAGCCGAGGGCAGAGTCCCTCGCCCTCGTCTGTCAGAGCACGGAATAAATCCTGGCTCTGAGCGAAGGAAGAACTCCTTGAGGAAGTGTCTCAGCGTTCTGAGTCCCAATACCGGTCCCGTGTCTTACAGTGAAACTCCAAAAGCTCGGGAAGCACCCGCTTAAAATGTCAGTTTTACAGAAGAAGAGCTGAGTCCTGAAGAAAGAAATGATCTGTCCAAGGTCATGTGGGGAAATGGGGTAAAAAGAGGTCAGGAAAGACCTGCGCAGGCTATGGCAGATTGGGGTGCCAGGGAAGCAATATTCCCAGCTCCTGAGCCATCTGCCAGCTTCTTCCTTCGCCTTTTGGAACTGTTCTCAGCAGCTTTGTGTGTGTGCACGTGTGTGTGGCAGGCCCAGAATCACTGACCTCGGAGGACCCCTGCTGAACTAACTCAATCCTGGGTGATGTAATGGCCTGAGCTCTGAGTTCAGATCCTCCTTCTGATCCTTAAGATGGAAGATCTCTCAGAGCCTCCTAGCCATCGGCAGTGTGCTTCAGAAACAAATTGGCAAAACCAACAAAAGGGAAGTGGTTCAGAAACAATCATGTTATCACAAAGTAGATTTTATCCCTTTTTTCCTTTGCTCTTGTTAAATCTCGGGAGGTAATCACACTGCAATCTGGGAATCACAAGCAGGATCCACAAGGACGTGGGCTCAGTCCCCAGTGCTGACCCAGATCAAGCTCAGTAAAACCTCCCTTCTCCCCTTTCCCTCTCCTAAGAACCTTCACTTCTCAGAGCCCCCAAGCAACTTTGCAGGTGTGGAGGTGATCAGGGCCTGTAGGAGGGCAAGCCCTGGGCACTGGGAAAAGCCTCCCCCATACACACACACACACACACCAATGAACTCCCATCTCTGGACTCCTCCCTCATCTTTTTTTAAATTTTTTTACTAAAACTGAGATAAAAAAAAAAAAAAGATCAGCCCATGGATGGGACCCTAAGTTACTGGCCGCCAGGTTCCAGGGGAGCAAACTTTCCCCTGCCCTGCTTTGTTCTTGGCAGGGGAACAAACGTCCAGAAGCTCCCTCTCAAACCTGCCCTTTGGTCTTGGGGAGAATGATTGGGACAAAAGATGGCCCCAGGCATTTTGCCCCACCCCCACCCCTGGGACGTGGGGGTGCCCCCCCCTACACACGTACTCACAAGCTGAACCAAGCCGGGTGACCGTAGCTTGCTTTGGGACCATCCCAAATCCTGTCAGTGCCATCAATCTGTGCCGCCCAGTCTAAGTCGGGACTGTTGGGGATGCTGGGAAACTCTCTGTATGGTTCTCAGAGCAGGGGGCGGAGTGGGGGTGGGAGAGGACGTATCCTTCTGGTTGCCCCAAGTTCTCTCCTCCAGCCAGCCCGAAAGCACAAGAGCAGAATGATCCAAACCAAAAGCCAGGTAAAGGCGCCCCCCCCCCATTCCCCACTTGGGCTGGGGCGGGGAGATCGCACCTGGCCGCGGCTCTGGG
>JAJPUD010020628.1:0-24357 GCA_023553655.1 Myrmecobius fasciatus | reverse complement strand
TGAGTTCAAATCTGGTCTCAGACACTTAAAACTTCCTAGCTGTGTGACCTTGGGCAAGTCACTTAACCTCAATTGCCTCAGGGGGAAAAAAGAAAAAAAAAGTGATGAGTTTCTCCTAGAAGGGGCATCTTGTTCTAACAGGGCTTCCTCTGAGACCAATTTTCTGTCTCCTATGCCATGCTGCCTCTCACCATATGGAATAAAACAGAATAAGCATTTATGAAGCACCCAGTATGTTCCAGGCACTGTGCTTTACAAATATTACCTTATATTGTGCACGTGTGTGTATATACACATGCAGTGATCTACTCTATATGCACATTGCACATATGTGTTGTGCTAAATGTGTTTTAAAATATACTATATTTTCAATATGTTATATGTGTGTGTGTTCCCCAACACTTTTTGATGGAAATGAAAAAACAGCATCATGGCAATATTATTGCTGATTTTTAATACTATTTATAGTGTGGCCATGGTCATGTCAGACTTTTAAGAAAAACAAAACATCTGGGAGCATTCCAAAGAACAGAGAGAAATAACCCAAGCCACAGCATATTGTACAGAGGAAAGGCAGCAATCTTTACAAATGTTATATTTGTACTTGGTAGGCATAACTCTATGTCTATGAATCTGGTGCTGACTGTAATAAGAAGTGAACAAAATCATCGGGAAAAAAAATTAAAGAAAAAATATTACTGAAAAAAATTGAAGGAATAAACAAAGATATAAATGGATGGTGGCAGAGAGCATGTAGCACATCCTAAGCCAAGGGGCCCTTCCCTTCCTCCACAAGTCACTCTACAGTCAGAAGCCAATTACAACATCCAATCTGATGGATTGTGGGCCAAAAGCTGCCTCCTCACCTCTCAACTCATTGCCTGTGGGCATCCACAAGAGCTTCTGTACCCCCTCTCTTCCAAATAGAAGTCCGGCTCTAGTCTCCATTCATCACTGTCACTTCTTTCTTTTCCAATCCAGAGATCTCACAAGTTCATGGAATTTTAAAAATATTTTTAAAAAAACTAATTTCCACACAATGATTTGCCATCCCTGTCCTAAGTGGTAGAAGTCTGATGCCGTAGTTCTTAAGGAGGAAGGACACCAGGAATAGCTAGCAACAGGAAGAAAAACTGCACACATCTTAAGAGTCTCTCCCGTCCGGATTTCCCTATTCCCATTCCATGGCCTCCTCTCTTTGTTTTCTCTCAACTTGTATTCTATCAGAAATCAGAGAAAAGAAATATGATAAAATCAGAAGGCCAGTGTGCAAATTCTGATTGCCATTTACTAGCTTTGTAGTCTTGGACATAACACTTAATTTTCTGCATCTTATTTTCTCTGTCTATAAAATGAACGTTGAACTAGATAATCTTTAAGAATCACTTACACTCTAATATTCTGAAAAATATTTTTTCTTCCTTGGATAAAGAGGAAACAAGCTCTCCTAAGAATTGTTTGAAAATTGCTATATTACCACATTGATAGTCTCTAACCTTGTGGAAACAAATCATCCTAGACAGTAGTCTTAGTCTCTCTAATTAAAGGGAGTAATTATTAATAATAACTATAACAACAGCATAGCAACCTCCATTCATATACTACTTTGAGGACTGCAAAGCATTTTCCATATGCTTTCTCTCTGAAGTCTCACAGTAAGTCTGTGACTGAGATGCTATTATTATCCTGGTTTATATAAGGGAATTCAGAATTTAGGTGACTTGTCTTTGATGACACTGCTTGTATGTATCTGAGGCAGTTCCAAGCGTAAGTCTGTCTTCCTCCAAGTCTAATTTTTTATCCTCTAAATTTTGATCTGGAAAAGGGAGCTCCATCGTTTCATTATTATGCTGATTAGGAACCAGTAAGCTTCACAAGGACTTAAAACAGAAGTCATCATATTTTCCTATCCCTGACCTCAAAAGAGTGAGTTTACCAGGAGAATCATTTGGAATAGAAGGGAAAGGCACCAACTCCCATCTGGTTACTGTCAAAGTCTTTCAAGATTTCTTTTCTTGAACTCCTTAGTACTATCACAGATTTGTTTGGTAAGATATATAGAAGCATCTTTTTCTCCTAATCTCAGTGTGCCAATCTGTAAATGGGGACAATGATTCTAAGCTAGTAATGACCTCATTCAAAGATATAGGCTGAATTCAACTAAAATACTTATTATCTGTGTGTGAATACATATATAGATTACAATACACATATATTTATATGTAGATGTAGGTTTAAGTCTATATACACAGTACTTTATAATCCTGAACTAGAAAAATTATTATTCTTGCTATTATACTTTACCGATTAAAATGCTATACATTGTGACATGATTTGAAAATACTCAAAATATATTCCATATGAATTATCTCCTTTATTATTCCTGAGGACAGAGATGCAATTTTGGAATTGCATCCCCAGTGTTTGGTGCAGAACTTCAGAAATATTAAGTACATAATACTTTTATTTTCATTCATTCATTGGTTAATAAAACTGAGGAATTAGAGGGTAATTATTTGCCTTACCAAAGTATTTATACCAGCTAATGTATTAAATAAAAAATTAATCATTCAAAAAGATTCCATCAGGCTAAAACATTCTGAATATAATAGATAAAAATTAATAAAGTCCTATACTTGGTTTCAAAGAAATCAATTTCACAAATACCAGATGGTAGAAGCATGGCAAGACAACAGTTTTGAAAAGGATAAGAGTTCTAGTGGGCTGAAAACTCAGTATGACCAATATTGTGATATTAAAGTTAACAATAAAAAACTGGCATTACATTTAGGCTCCATTAAGGGAAGCTTTGTATGTAGAATAGGAAGCTAATAGGCCTTCTATGCTTTGCCCTGGTTGGGCTATTCCTGAAGTATTGCATTTAGTTCTAGGCTTCACATTTTAAGAAAGATATAGATAAGATGAAGAGTGACTAGAAAAGGGTTTCTGGAATGTTTTCAAGCCACAAGAACAGAACATCTAAAAAACACTCTTAAAATTTAACCTATGTTACCTTTCTCCATCACTTCCTTGGATCCACAATAAACAAAACAATAAATCAAATCCTAATTTATAATCACTTGGCTCCACCATACTTCTAGCAGAAGATCTATATTTAAAGTTTTTATTCATTTTGAACTTAAATACAAAAAGACAGTAGAAAAATATTTCCATGTACACAGCACAGCATAAAAAGAAGATTCAATATAAAACCATGAATTTCCATTTTGCATTGTTTGCTTTCTTTCTCAAAACTGAGTAATAAATACTACACATTATTTTCAAAGCTATTCTGCTTTTCTGTGTTTCCTTCTAAGTTGTCTTTTGTTCTCTGTCATGTACTTTTTTTTCTAACAGAGTTTCCAATGAGGAAAATGGAGACATTTAGTCTGGAAATGAGACTAGGTTTGGACACAATAGTTGTCTCTAAAAGTAGTCAAAGGTGCTCTTAAATAACTGAGAGAACAGAACAAGAAATAGTGGACTAAAGTTACAAGTTTAGCTTTGATGTAAGGAAAAGATTCCTAACAATTAGTGTGATTTAATAGTGGACACTCCATAGTAAAGGGACACTCATTGCCTCCTTTCTTGAGTTCTTTACCTTAAAGTGAGCTGACTGTTAGGAATGAAATGGTGAGGAGTTTCAGCCAAGTCAAAGTGAAACTGAATTACCTCTTCTGAAGATCAATGATTTTGTACATATCCACACTCCCAATAAATGAAGAAATGGTAACACCTGCCTATTTTCAATGAGTTCAAGTTAACAAGACATTTTAGAACTCTCAAACAATTTAGAAATGGAGTTTTTGTACTACTGTCAGTAGTCTTTCAAAGGTCACAAAGAATATGAGAGTGTTATTGGACTGGAGAAGGAGAAAGGTCCTATTTTCAAGAAAAGAGGAAGTGGAACCTAAAAATTATAGTTTCATTCTTGGCAAAATTCCAAAGCATGTTATTAAATGGATGTCTTGAAGGTATTCATCATTAGAAGTGATCATTAAGAGATAACATGGAAAAATACTGGAGACTATGCTTGGTCAGGTCTACTTTTGGATACATGACTTCAGAGGTTCCTTTAAAATCATATATGTTTTGTTTAACATATGTTGGATTACTTGCTATCTAGGAGAGAGGGTGAGGGAAAGGGGAAAATTGGAACACAAGATTTTGCAGGGATTAATGTTAAAAATTATTCTTGCATAGCTTTTGAGAATTAAAAAGCTTTAATAAAAAAGAAAAAATTCATATATGTTTAATTTTATGAAGAATAGTACAAATGTAACCTGTCTCATGTACATAAGATACATAAGGTTTTCCTAAGGGATTCCTTTGTTCCATTCATAAATACCTATAGCAACCAACCTTAGTGCCTTCCTGACTCTAGTTTCTACTGGCAATTTGTTGCCATGGCTATTTTTTTTATTTATTTAATGATCCCTTATCTTACTTTTGCAATGAAAATTCTGAAAGACAAGAAGAAATGGCACACTTTCAGTGGCCTGAATTTCCCTCTCTAATCATAATCTTTTACCTTTTCCACCACTAGTAAATTCCCTCTGGTCTCATCAAGATCTTCTGCTCCTTCATGCTTCCCTACTTCCCAGTCTGGCAAACCCTTTCCTCTTAAATCTATTTCTCCCCCCTTATACAACCTATATTAAACATAAAATTACTGAACATATTTGATGGGTACAGATATAAGTATAACCCAAGTCCATGGGCTATAAATGCAGACCTCTTTTCCACCGTGCAACATGGTTAATAGCCAAATCATTGAACCTTGCACAGTACCCCCATTGTCTACTCTCAACCCCAGGAAAACCCAGGTTGTAATGGAGCCAGCTGCCAATGTCTCTCAATTGTTAAATTTTCAGTGTGAGAATTTACACCAAAGAAATTGGCAAACACTACAAATCAGGGCTTGGTTTACTGCTTTGTTGCTCATCTAGACTAAAGAAAATGATGGGAAAAATGTGAACAATACAAATTAAACATTAAAAAGTGTCCTGTATCTAGTTGTTAATATTTATTAGTACAGGGGGCAGCTAGGTGGCACAGTGGATAGAGCAGAAGCCCTGAAGTCAGGAGGACCTGAGTTCAAATCTGGTCTCAGACTCGTAACAGCTGTGTGACCCTGGGCAAGTCACTTAACCCCAATTGCCTCAGCAAAAAAAAAAAAAAAAAAATTATTAGTACACTACTGGATAAACCACATCATCTGCTTTCTCTATTACTGCTCGTGGCCTACTATTTATTACTAGAGAAAGGATATAATTTGGAATCAGGAAAAATAGGCTTAAAGTGTAAAATTCAAATATTTTTAATTGTGTGACCCTGAATAAGTCATTTAACTCTTCTTGACTTTAGGTATCTTACCAGTAAAGTGAGGACCAGAGGAGGATAGACCTCTAAGATCCCTTCCAACTCTAAAACTGTGATCCTATTATCTGTTTCCCATTATGCAATCATGCTGTTGAACTGTAGCTTGATCTTTAGCCCTAATTTGAGCAAGACATTGTCCTGCAGCTAAGTCCTCTTGGATCTGTCATCTTCCACTACTGAAATATGAACTCCTTGAAAGCTGGGACTCTCCTGCTTTTTTATTTCTATTCCTAGAACTTAGCCCCATGTTTGCTACATAGGAAAAGTTTAATAATTTTTTAATTCATCCATTCATTGCAGAATAATCTTTCTAAAGCACAGCTCCGGTCACATTATTTTGGGGACATGAAGAGTCACTGAAAACTTTTGAGCAGGGAAGTAATCTCAACTCCTTCCCCTAACTCTCCATGATCTGGCACCAGTTCAACTCAACAAGCATTTGTTTATTCAGCACTGTTTAGGTGCAAGACACTACTAGCTTCTGCATAGCTCTCTAACCTTATCTCCTGCTATTCCCCTTCACACACCTTATGCTCTGGCCAAATAGGATTAACCAGATGTCCTCAGCTACAAAATCTGCTTTCCTAATTCTGTACTTTGCTCAAACTGTTCTTTCTGGAATGCCCTCCTATCAAAATACCTTCCCATTCTAGCAGTTACCAATTCTTGTAGTCTCAAATGCTGCTTCTTCCATGAAATAATGAAATAATCTGTTTTTCTTGTTCACATGGTCCCATACTTGACTTTGTTTATAGAATTTGTCACATTACTTATTTCTAAATATGTTTTCTCTCTCAGTCTAAGCTATAAGCGCTTTCAGGACAAAAAGCATGTCATTCATTTCTATATCTCCCCTCTCTCAATGCTTAATACTGTGCCCTGCATACAGTAGGTGTTAATAAATGTTGGGTGTATCGAAGTAGCATGAGAATGGTGGTCAGTAATAGTGGGAAAAGAAAGCATGCAGATCAACTAATTCTCTAATAGGTGATCAAGTCTTCATCCTCTCTTATTTTGAATTCAGTTTAACAAACTTAACTAAATGCTTACTTAGTGTAAAGCATTTTGCTAAGCATAGAGATACAAAAGTGAAAAACAATAGTACCTACCCTCCAAGAATTTATGTTTTAACAGAGGAAATAAAATGTGTGCATAAATAAATATAATTAATAAGGTAGGAGATTATAGAGGTAAAGAAGGCAAAAAAAGAAAAGATTTAAGAAAATTTCAGATGAAAGAGATGGTTTTCAGGATGGGAGAATTAGAGAAGTAATAATTGGTTGTCCAATAAAGGAAAAGAAAAAATTTCAATGAGAAGATATGAGGAAGGAATAACTTCTAAACATAGCTTAGCAAGAGGGAAAGTCCCCTTTGCTCTAGTGGAAAACAGGCTCACCAAACTCAATTGTCTGATTTAAACACATTGTCACAACCCTTAAACTCAACCAATAGCACCAACAGAATTATAGCATATTTTTTGGATTGGCATGTAGTTTCCTGCTGTATTTATAAGTTAATTTAAATTTATGGTCATAGATTTGGAACCACAAGAGACAAACCTCAAAGATTCTATTTGTTTTATCCATGGGAAAACTGAGGCCCAGAGCAGTTGAATGTTTGACTCAATACAGAATTTTGTTATTAGATCATTTCAGTCATGTCCAACTCTGCCCATTTGGGGTTTTCTTGGCAAAGATACTGGAATGGTTTGCCATTTCCTTCTCCAGATTGTTTTACAGATGAAGACCTGAGACAAATGGAGTTAAGTGATTCGCCCAAGTGTCTAAGGCCAGATTTGAATTTAGGTCCTCCTGACTTCAAGCCAAGTACTCTGTCCACTGTGCCATCTAGCTGCCACAATATAGCTACTAAATAATAAAGCTAGGATTTGCTCCCAGATGCTAACTCTAAATCTAGAACTTATTCCAATTCAGTAAGTTAGTGAGGTAGTTATGTGGCACCAGAAGTAAAGTGTGAAACATGAGATCAGAAGCCATGAGTTCAAATCTGCCTCAGACATGAGCCATGAGACCACAGGCAAATCATATAACCTGTCAACCTCCATTTCCTAACCTGTAAGAAAGGAATAATAATTAGCCCCTTCCTCCCACGGTTTTTGTAAGGACCAAATGAGATAATAATGTAAAGTATTTTGAAAATCTTAAAGTAATACATACATACATATATATACACTATATATAATATATATGTATGCTATTATTATTACTATTTTAAGGTAATTAGAGGGTTCTACCATATAAAACCAGCACTGAAAATCAGTGCAGAGTGAGCTAAGCAACACTTAAGGAGGTTTAAATGTATGAGTTTAAATGTGGTCTATTGAAAATTCTGCCAATGGTTATAACCATTACTTTTCTTGTGGGAGAATAAAGAAAGCTACACTGCCAGGGAAAACTGTCTAATGGGTATTTCCTACAACAGCATTTCCCAAATGGTATTCCACAGGGCCCTGATGTTCTATACAATTTAATGAGAGAGTCCAAGAGCAAATATTAATGCTAATGATGTTTCCCCTTTAAAATATCAAATTATATATTATCAAAATTACCTATACGTTGTAAGTTTCAGTGTCAAAATTGACTTAATTCCCTTTGTTTCATTTCCAGTATCTTTCCATTTTCCTTTATCTGGGAGAAAGAAGTAATGTTTCATACTTAGATCCCTAATGGAACAGAGATGGGTTCTACCAATGTACCTCAAATCTCAAAAAATTCTGTGTCATATTTGTTTAGGAAACAGTATTCTAATATAACTGTCCAGTTTGAACTAGAGTCTGGCTACTGAATTCAGTCTTCTAGTTCTGCTTTGGAAATCAGTACACTCCTGGAGGAGACTAAAGTTTGAAAAAGAAAAAGAATACAAGATCCTAAACACAAACAGGTCATAGATTTAGTACCAGAAAAGATCTTAAAAGTGATAATACTCAAAATCACAGATGAGAAAACTGAGGCACCGAAAGGCTACATGACTTACCCATAATTACTACTTTTTATAAGTGCTGGAGGTAGGATTTTTACTCACATCTTCCTGACTCCAAATTAAATGCTTTAACCAATAGGAACTCAGGAATTTATCTTCTGACAAATTTGAATCTCTAAACTCATAAGATTTTAGTACTAGAATGTCATAAAATTCAACATCTTCATTTTACAGATAAGGAAATTAAGGTTTCAATTGGTCAATAAGTCAGTTAACAAGCATTTATCAAATCCTTGCTATATGCAAGCCACTGCTAAATGCTAGGGTTATAAAGGACTCCTTTAAGATCTGTGAGCAAGAAATAGCAGAGCCATGATGTGGAATCTTCTTATTCCAAATCCCATCCTCAAGGCAACATGGTAGAAACATAGATTTTGAATCATAAGACCTGGGTTCAAACTCTCTCTTCCACTTACTATCTGTGTGATCTTGAATAACCAACTCACTTAAATCTCTTAGGATATGTTTCCTCAACTCTAAAATGAGGGAATTTGACTGAATGACTTCTAAATCCCTTTTAGCTCAAAACCTAAGATTCCATGATCTTTCCACTCCACCAGATTGGACTTCCCTGAAATTGTGGGAAAATAGAGAGGGCATTGCCACTAGGTCATCTGCTTTTCCCAGGATCCTTGCCGCAGAAAAGTTCTGCAGGATCATAAAACAGCTTTGTTCCTATCTACCTCTCTGCTCATTCTGCTACATGCAGCAGTTACTTGCTCCATTCACCTCAGTTTCAGGGAGATGGATGATATTTCCCTACAAAGCTCTATTAGTTAAAAAAAAAAAGATTTCTGTCTGTGCTGTTCTGAGTTTTGATTTCTTTGGCTATATTTTTGGTTGTCAATTTCTTTTAAGTTTTTCCAACTTTTTTGATTGTTACTTGTCCCCCCAGTTTCGTCATCTTTTTAAAGTATTTCACATATTATACTGCACCCCTTATCTATTCTTCTCAAATTCTTTTCTTCCAAATAATTGAAAGATCCAAACTATTACTCAATGTGGCCTAATGCTTAAATTGAGGGTCATGGAAGAACAGTCCTCTATCCCCAGGTCTTCTCTCAACAGTTTTAATTGAGCTCCTTTGCTTTTGAATTGGTTCATACAGCCCTGGAACACATCTCTAATTATCTTCTTCTTTCTGTTCCTATCCCTTATTTTTTCCCTCTTTTGCTCATTTCTCCCCTGCCTTTTGAAAATGAAAATGTTTAATTGGTAGTAGAGATATGGGCAGGACCAACTGAGATAAGCTGTGTTATTGTCTCTGTCTGTTTAATGCAAATCCATGTATACAAGAGTCAAGAAAGAAGGATGGAGGAAGGTGGAAAAAAATCTTCTTATTCTATAGGCATAGAATCTGAAGTCAAAGGTTCATCATTTCATAACTAAAAAGGACCTTAGAGATCAACTAGTCTCATTCCCTCATTTTATAGACAAGACAACTAAGCACCAGGAAGATTGAAGTGGAAGGCTCTTGCCTCATATCTATTCATGATCCTCCATTATAATCTGCAGAGAGACTTGGAATCTATAATTCTATACCCTTCACATTCTGCTATACTTCCATGTTCTAGATAGAAGTTAGTTTTTGCCTGATCATGCAGCAGTTTCCTCCTAACTGTTCCTTGGTCCCTAAGCACACAAAATGGTTCATGCCTTTATTATTTGGTTGCAAAGGACTCCTAACATGAAGAAAATAAATTCTATGATGGAAGCTAAATCAGGATTACTTTATTCTCTACACATTGCTAAATTCTAGGACTAGTTGCCCACAAATAGGACTCATATTTATTACCATAACCATTATTGTCATCACCAGCAAATCACTGAATCAGCAGTGTATCCAAATCTCTTCACCCCAGTGAGGTGGTTTCTTTTTCTGGAAAAGTTTAAAAACAACAGACTCATCATTATATAGTATTTGGCAACTCCTTCTGGATCAATCTTTCTTTACTTCCAAAGATTTATGATTTCTTCATGATGGGCACACTCTCAACAAATGCAAATTACAACCCTTCCATGACTTAGGAAATAGTTTCATGATATGGCTAGAGCTAAAAAAATCTATTCAGTTGCCAACCCTCCAATACTAAATTATATAATAGAATTGTCAGATGACTTAGAAACATATAATTAAAGCCCCTCCATTACCTACCAGAAACTTAGCCCTTGAGAGCCAAGAGTCTTCTTCATACCAGGACAAAAAATGATTTTATGGGAGACTTAGTCAATCAGCAAATAGCAATTAGTCTTAGCCAGGTCAAGATAAAGTTTCTTTCAGTCATGCTGATGTTCCCTTTGCAAAAACCATGTCCTAAAAGATGCCCCTTTCTGAGTAACCCTCACATAACATTTTCCAACACCACTCCCTTAGTTTTATTAGGCAGAGCCTTTAGGCAAAATACACAAAGCAACATTTTGGAGGAACAAGTTCTATGAAATGAATTCATTTGAAAATTGCCTTAGATTTAGTGTTAACAGGATAAAATTGCCCATTCTTCTATTTCTGTTTTCCCACATATCTTTCTTCTATGCAACCTGCCTCCTTTCCTCTAGTTTTTTTTAACTTTACTTCTTTGTTTTCTATTAACATAAGAGCAGAGTCAAGGTGACTTTGGCTTGATTCCATGCATGTGAAAAAATAAGACTAACGGGTGGCTTAACTTCTCAGTACCTTGGATAGCTCTCTAAGACTGTAAAATACAAAGACTCAATCTGAACTGGCAGAGAGGAATTTCATCACTGAGAGCTCCCTATACCAATAAAATCATAGGTCTGGTCAAAAAAAGAGAGGGAAGCATTGTGTTTGTAATTAAGGTGGTCTTATCAATTGCTAAACCTTCTTCTATTGCACCACTTGCATCCATCTTCTCCCCACTCCCAAAGTCCACATCAGAGTTTAGATCAGTGTTATGTTGATAATATTTAGCAATGAATTTTGCAAATATGTGAGGATACATATGAATATGCATGTATATATATATACAATACATATATCTTTACAAATATACACATATATATTTATATACACACTTTTGCTATTTAGTCATTTCAGTCATGTCTTACACTTCATGACTCTAGTTGGGTTTTCTTGACAGATTTGCAGGAATAGCTTACCATGTCCTTTTCTAGCTCACTTTTACAGATGAGAAAATTCAAACAGGGTTAAGTGACTTTCATAAGGTCACATAGCTAGAAAGTGTCTGAGATCCCATTTGAATTCAGGTCTAACTTTTTGTTTATACATACACAGCATACTTTATTATTATTAATATTTTCTCCATCACTTTCTTAAGTCTGGACAATCAACAAAACCATAAATCAAGACTTGATTTGTAGCATTTGTAATTACCAAAGTACAAGGGCTCACACTAAAAATTTAACACGAGTTATGGGGAGCCAGTTTGAAATGGCTCTGTCTTTACAACAATGATCAATATAAAGTACTGAGGATATTAAGACTGGAAGAGAAGTTTTGAGGGGGCACATAATAGGTATAAGGAACATGTGGAAAAGAGTGGAGATTTGTTTTCAATCCTATTAGGAAAAGATAGGAACAATGCTTAGAAGTCCCATATAGATTTCCAAACTTCCTAAGGATTAGAACAATATGAAAGGAGGTAAAGTGTGTTGCTTTTGAAAGGGAAAAAATACTCCATCAGTAAAAGTCTCCAAAAGTCTCTTTTCAGGGGTGTTTTAAAATTATTGCTCAGGCATTGACTGGAATAAATGCCTTCTGATGTGCCTTCCAAATCCGATTTCCTGTGATTCTATCCCCTGATTTTTTTCCTCTCATATCATCTTAAGTAAAAACCTCTTCTCTATACATATGCCAATGGTCTTAACCAAAAAGAGAATGAATCTTTCTGTCCTTCCCCACTATTTTCCAAAAGGATTTGAAGAAGACAAGTCAGCTTTTGCCTGTAAGGTAGTCTACTCTAGGGAAGGAGAGTGCTCACTACTCTCTCTGTGCATTCCCTTTTGCCTCTAGGCTTCTGCCCCAGATGGATAACCCACAGCCCCTGGCACTACTTTATAGGAAAAAACCAATCCCTGGGAGCCTCAGAAATCCTACTCAACTGACATCAGAGGTGCTGTAGATTTTTCTGACTCCAGGCAAGTTACATGTTGTTTTTTCTTTTTTAATAAAATCTCACAACTGCTTCCTCTGCACCAAAGAAGTGCTAACATGAAATCCAGGTTTGTGCACCCTGATTTTTTTTTCCTTAAGGAACTTCCATCCACCCCCTTGTCTTGGGGTTATTAACACAGTCATATTGCTTCAGAATTTACAAGGCCTTTGTGCTTTTAGAAATACAAGTGGTAGCAGCAATCAGAAAGCTTTTCATTTTGATTTAGAGACTAAAAATTTTTTTCTCTCTCTCTGTTTTTGAGTCTCTGTCTGTCTGTCTGTCTGTCTCTCTGTCTCTTTCTTTCTCCTGATCTGGCTCTCTCTGTTTCTGTTTCTGTCTCTCTACATGTCTCTCTTATCCTTTCTCTCTCATTATTGCCTCTTATTCTGCATTATCAGGACCTGAGTACCAAAAACATTTCACATTTGTTCATGTAATGGAAACTAAAAGGAGAATCAGAGAAAAGAAACATCTTGACCCCTCATGCCCATGCTTAGATCCCAGAGCCATGTTTTTTTTTTCCTGTAGAAATATGGCCTGAGGACTATAACTAAAAAAAAGACATTTTGAAAAGGTACTAAATTTTCAAATGGCCTTAACACCTTGGGGCTGCTCTGAATATCTGACACCCCTTAGTGGGAAATAATACTTGGGGTCAGTAAGGGATGGAACAAATAAAAAGCTGCTTCCTAGGACATAAGAGGCAGCTTTCCTGCCTGTGTCCCTCCACCCTGATTTGCCTTCATCCTTTCCCTGGTCCCTCTAGATGAGGATGCTGGCCTCACATCCAAAAAAGTAGAGCTTGGCTAGACCCCTGCTGGGTTCAATCACATAAAGTAAATGGCAAGATCTTATGATCCGGCAGCAAAGGTCCAGCTGATGTTTGAAATGGGAAGTATGCCTTTTTTCACTGCCTTTAATCCTGCTACTCTACTTCTGAGTAACCCCTCCTACCTTTTACTCCTGCCCTATTTTGTCTCCTTCTTCTCTCCTATTCCCCTTTCTCTGTTCCATCTTTCACCCTGCTGCCAACACAATTTCCCCAGTGTATTGGGCTGAGTACTTCACTTCCCGCTGAATCAAGTCTTTTCCTTGGCATTCAAGGTCATTCACAATCTTCAGCAGCCAAACAGTACTACTTACTTTCCCCTCATCTCTTCCATACCTTCTCCTGCCCACCATTCTCCATGCCTGAAACAGATTTCCCCACATTTCTGCCTGTCATACCATTCCTTATTTTTCTCAAGGATAGAAGAAACTTAGATTTGAACCCAGGTAGGACCTTGGAAGTCATCTAGTCCAAACAATTCATTTTACATATGAAAAAGCTGAGGTCCCCTGAGCTGAAGTGACTTGCCCAGATAGGTGTAGGAGTAAGGAAGTCAAGATTTGAACTTTAATAGCTAGATCCACTACTCTTCCCATTCTACTGTACTACCTCCCAAGGCCCTGATCACTATTAATCCCTCTGTGATGGCTCATTTGATTCCTTCTCACCTTGAATCCCCCAGGCTACACTGCTTGGCCTCTGTGAAATTAATCACTTTCTAGTTTGTACTAAACTTTTCTGGATGTCTGTATCATCCTTCCATCAGAGTGTAAGCTCTATTGAGCAAGGTCTATTTTGTACCTCTCTTAGGATCTCAGAACCACCTTGCACATAACAGGTGCTTTGTAAATAATGGTTAATTTGAGTTGAATTCCTAGAGCCCAAAGTTTCAGGCAGGTGAAGTTAAGTGGGAAGAAAACTACCCTAATTCTCTTTTTCACCCTTATAGAGTCTGTGACAGAGAACTCACAGACAGCATGGCAGAGTGCATGTGGGATTGCTAATACTCCAATACCAACACTTTGAGCAAATCATTTAATTTCTCTTATTCCAGTTTCCTCATTTGTCAAAGAGAAATAATATTACCTAAAATATTTGACCTCAGATGAGATAATAATATATATACAACACTTTGCAAACTTGAAAGTTATATAGATACAAATATACACTCGTACATCTACAAACATACAGAGATACATGTGTATGTACATACATAATACATACAATGTGTCGGTGCTGGGGAAGGTTTTGGTTAGACCTATGATTTCTTTTATATAAAGCACATAAGGCAGTGAGGCAGCTTCTAACAATATTGATTAGCACTTGCTCTGCAACTTGAAGTCTTAGAGAAAATTGTTTGAAAGTCAAATGACTTGTTTGCATGTGAGCAAAAGCAGGACTTGAGGCCAGGTTTCCTGACTCTGAGGGTAGCTTTCTTTCTATTATGTCACCATATTGTGCTGTTTCTCTAGATTACTGCAATAAGAATTATTTTCTCCCTACTCCTCTCCCTTCACAGCTATCATTTCTCTTAATTCTTCCCATTTTCTTGAAAAAAGAAAAAAGAAGATGGTACTTTTTAAGGGCAGGCTATCAGAGGTACTTATGTGAGGTATTGTCATTTCCTGCCTCCTCTCTAAGCTGGACTCCAGCACGCACAGAACACACACTGACCTGTTCTCAACACACTCCTTTCCTGACTTGCCTGTTTACCTGGCCCAGGTCAGTCGGTGAAAGAGCCAAGAAGCTGATCCTCAAGGCTGATCACTCAAGGAAGGTGCCCCATTGTTTGAGCCCACTTTCTAGCTGTTCTAAAAAAGTCAGCTCTGAGACTCCACCTTGAACCTCCCTGGCTCAGAATGCCATTGCCAGATCTTATGCAACCCCAAAAATGCAGAGCAGGGAGCAGAGGCACTCCAGAGAAATAGCCACAGAGCCGAGGTGCAGGGAAGACTGGGGCAGAACCAGGCACATGCTTCTAGGAACCTTCAGCACCCATGGGCTCTTTGAAGAACAATGTGAGTCCCGTCAGCACGTTTCTTGTGTCTTAATTAGTGAAGTGTGTTCTGTCAACAGCTTCGCTCCCGGGGAGGGAGCTGGAAGGAGAGGAGGAAAGGGCAATGGGAGCAGGGGGATCTCTCCACTCCTTCTTGGTGGTAATCTGCCAAGCCTGGTCAGTAATAAGAGGGCCCTGAGAAGCAGTCCGCTATCTTGTACACCTTCCAGGTGAAGAAAAATGCTGTCTGTCAGTGAGGAGTGAGGGACACATCCCTGTAGCTCCAGAGTGTATACAGCTTCCTTCACCATGTAAGGATGATACCCATAGTGTCTCAATTAAATGTCGTAATTTAAAGCCCCAGCTTCTCAGGACCATTAGAAGGGCTCCCAGGTCATCTGTTCCAACCTCTCCCTCAGAATGAGTTCGCCTCTACAACATCCCCACCAAGTGGCCATCTGGCTTCAGATTGAACACTCTCAGGGATGAAGGACTCACTACCTGCCTCAGACAGTCCAGTCCTAGAATCTGAGGAGGAAAAGACCTCAGAGGTCCCTTCTCTAAGTTAAGGAGTCATGCATCCTCTGCTTCTAAGAGCATCCACCCCAGGTGTTCATGGGGACTATTTCTGTCTGATCTGTGGCTCTGATTGGTCCAATCAGCCACAATCAGATGCACTGAGTGGTGTCATTTTGGTCCTCTTCAATGGACTAGCATCAGTTCAACCAGTGATGATGGGAAACACTAGCAGTGTTCCAAAGCAACCCACTGAATTTTTGGACAGGAAACATTTCCTGATATTAAGTCAAAAATCTGTCTCTCCCTGAAGCTTCCATCCATTGGACCTAATCCTTGTTTTGTCTCTGAAGCCAAAGCAAACCTTATTTTTGGTCTATACTAGTCATTCAAATTATCAAAATAGAAATCATATTTAATTCATTTTTCCCTCTAATATAAAGACCTATAGGTTAGAGGGTATATTATGATCACTAAGGAAGAAGATAGAACATAAAAGACATGAATCTTTCAAGGAGGGAATACTTGTTCACTTTCCCAAGTTTTATTTAAACTTTATTTTTTCTCCATAGCATGTTTAAGAACTATCTGTAGAGTAAAAGAATAATTAAGGATCCACAACCCACATGGAAGATCTTGTCAAAGAGAGCTCAAAAATTTCCCTTTGGCAAGTCCCCATGACATTGCTAAAAAGAAAAAAAAGCAAAGCAAATATTAGTACTTAATATTTCAAAAAATCATTAAGAAACTATTCTCCTGTCTCCATGCACCTAAACCAAATCAAACAAGAAAATCTGGTTCATATTTAGAATCAGAACCATCAAAAACAGTTTGAAGCTACAGTCTCTTGTACTAACCTTTACCTACTTCCGTTGTTCATGTCCTCCCAACCCCCTCAAATTGAATTTAATCCTTCTCCTCCCTTAATCCTATTTTCCCATCCAGACCCAGATCAAATCTTGTTCCCTCAGAATGAGGGAACATAGCTTGTTTTATATGGAACATTTACTGTGCAATTATGATTTTGAACATCATTTTATATCTGCATACCCTGTCTGTCACTACTACATTGTAAGTTTCTTGATATAAAGAGCACATCTTATATTTTAAAAAAATCTTGCAGCACCTAGGCCAGAATAGATGTTATACAAATATTTGCTGACTGATTTTTAAAGATTTCAGAAAAAATTTTTATCTCCTCAATTGTTCAATGCAAGGCTTAATGACTCACTCATTGAGGGCAATATGTCTAATGTCTAATTTAATTCCTTCCTACTGTAGTTTAAACCACAGAATCTAAGAGCTAAAGGAGCTAGAATCTGTTATGGGTCATTTACTCCAATTCTAAATAAGAATATTCCTTCTACAATATTTGTGTACACACACACACACACACACACACACACACACACACACACATATCCTAATGGCCATTCAGCCTTTATTAGAATACTTTCAATGAAAAAGAAGTCCCTATTTCCCAAGAATCCCATTCTACTTTGGTGAAACTCACTATCTTCTAAGGTAATCTATTGTACTTTTGAATGACTATTACAAAATGCTTCCTGATAGCAAGCCAAAATCTGCTTCCCTGTAGTTTCCAACCATTAATCCCAGGCCTGACTTATGGATCTATGCTAAACAATAATTCTTCTACTGCTTCTATTAATTCTTCTCCCCTTAAATTATTTTTGGGGGGGTATAGAGGATGAGACAAGCAGGGTTCAGAGACTTATCCAGTCACACAACTAGTAAGTGTCAAGTATCTGAGACTGGAATTGAACTCAAGTTCTCCTGGCTCCTGACTCCAAGACCAGTTATCCACTAGCTAGAAATCTAAAATTCTTGAAAGGTAGACATAAAAGATATCTCTACTGCCTTCTCTTCTCCAGGCAAATGACCTATTGAGATTTAGACACTCTCTGCCCAAGGTAAGAATTTTAATTGTTAGGAAAATTGTCATTATGTCCTGTTTTTACATTCCCTACATTTTCCTGCCTCCTTCCATCTGCTTGTAGTGTTCTGATTCCCTGAAACACTTTCTACTAAACTGTCTTAATTCTCCTTTGAGACCCCATTTAAAGTCTTCTCAGATCACTATCCCATCCCATCCCCACTTTTTCCCTTCCTTCCTTTGGATTCCTCTAGTTGCTACCTATTCAGCATTTCTCACAGACTGCCTTTAGTCATCTCTCCATGTGTGTCTCCTCAACTAAGCTAAGACTGCTTTAAGGGTTGAAAACAGGTTTTCTCCATTCCTGAATTCCTCACACCTATGGCCTGTAAAACCTAGGAGATGGGCACTGAGGAAGAGCCCCATACAGATTTGCTGATGGATTGTTGACTGAAGATGGGAAAACCCAGATAGTGCTCTACACCAGGAACATTTAGCTCACTGCTGAGACTAAGGCTGACATCATCCTCCCAGACCTCTACTCAGACTGTTCTTACATCTCTTCTTTCTGTATATGCACATGCATACACACATACACACACACCCCTTAGATTTTTTTTTTAATTTTAGCATTTCATGTCCCTAATTCCTTATAATCACCTATGTGATTCCGATTCTCCCAGAATATTCACTTTCTCCTGCCTTAAGCCAGGACCCTACCAAGTATCCCTGCCTTGTTTGGTCAGAAACCCAGATAACATTTTCCATTCTGCACTTTGCTCTCCAGGATGTCACTTTGGGCTCAGCCTTTGTTTTCCATAATGGTCAGCCCCACTCATCCCCATTCAATTATTCATTCACCGATAGCCAGAACAGTCAGTGAGTCATTTTCCACTGCCCAGGCCTTCCCTTTATCCTTACCTCACTCCTGCTACACCTATGGCCCATGCATCCTGTGCTGGCTTGCTCCACAGGAAACTGTGTGACCTCACCAAATTCAATCAAAATTGCCTGTAAGGGGCCAAGAGATGCCCCAGAAGGCTTTCAGTATCTCAGCTTGTGGACAACTGTTTCAGAAATGCAGTGACTGATTCTAGACTTTCTGATATAATTTTCTTAGGGGGGCTGATCCATAATAGGTGCCCTAAAGTTCACTAATGTCATAGACAAAATAAGGGGATTAGGATGCATGATTGCTAAAGTCACTCCCAGCTCTGCAATGGCATACTCATTCAGTTCTCCTCTTTTCATACCCTCATCTCCTCTCTTCTCACTTTCCTCTCTCTTGCTATCATATTCCGCAGGACTTCTAATCAGTCAGTCAACAAGCTTTTTTTAGTTGACTGTTAGCTATCAGATACTGTGCTAGACAATGGAAGATTAGTATTAAAAATGAAACAATCCCTACTTACAAGAAACCTACATACTAAGAGGGGAAAATACATACAATATGTGTGCATGTATAACATAACAATAAGTTAATAAATACAAACGCAAAAAATAGTTCAATTCAAGGTAGTTCAAGAGAGAGCACTAGCAGCTGGAGTGGGGGATGAGCAAAAGCCGGCCATATCTTAAGAGAAAGGAGGGACTCTATGGGGATGAAGTGACACTTACAGACACTACTGAACTCACTGGACATAGTGAAGGAAAAAGAGCTTATTGACCTTTGCTTTGGGCCTAGCAGCAAAGTGAAATCGGGTTACCATTCTAGGCACTAATAAATTAGTGCTCAATATAAACTTCTTAATTTCCTAAACTCTTATCTTTCCCATTAAACCCCTACTAAAACATTATTAAATCACAACCTCTTTCTCTGCCCCCAAATACTCAAATTGGGGAACTCTCTTAAGTATATAGTGTAATGGAAAGATCATTAGGTATAGAAGCAAAGGGACTAGAGATACTGGGAAAAGAATTCTGAGTAACTGGTTTCAAATCCTGCCTTGGATGATTAATAGTTGTGTAACCTGGGTTGCATCATGTGACCTTTTTGGGCAGAAGTTTCCTCATTTGCACAATGAAGGAGTTGGACTAGATAATCTTTAACGGTCCTTCTACATATAGATCTGTTGTTCTGTCTCCTGGATCCAATCATTGTTACATTTTCTGTGACTTTGGGCATAGCATAGTTAGTGTGTTGGTCTTAGATTCAGGAAGACTTGGATTCAAATGCTATCTCTTGACCCGTACTAGCTGTTTCACCAAGGATAAATGACTTAGCTTCCCTTTATCCCAGATTCTTAATCTTCCTCTTCATCTAACTCATAGAATGATCGTGAGGTTCAATTGAGATGGCATTTTTAAAGGAATTTACAAATCTTTCTGTAAATGTTGGCGATGATAATGATGACAATGATAATGGTGATGGAAGATGGTGGTGGTAGTGGTAAAGATTAGCCAATTTGCTTACTGTCTCTAAGTTTGAGTTTCCTCATTTGCAAAATGAGAAACTTAGACTAGATGACCTCTGATGGTTAGGAAACTCAGTTGATTTGGTCAATTTACTGCAGAGACATATTGTCAAAATAAAAGTATTCTAGTTCCAGCTGACCTATTGACCAGATACATAACTTCCTGTCGATCTACAATTTCATTGGTTGAGGGGAAGAGGTAAAACTAGATCCCAAAGGTAGATCTCAAGTACTTTCTACTATGCATCCTGCATGGTCACCTCCCTCTCTCAGTATCCCCATCAAGGAAGTTAGTATAGCAGTGCCCCACCCTTACCCTACTCCATACCTCTTCTCCCTTCATCCCCTAGTGCTCTCATGATGGTGGGGGAAGGTGGATACTATTCAGAAATATTCTGAAGCTCTAGACTAAATAATCACTAAGGTTCCCCCCCAGCCCTAAAATTCTAAGATTATGAATTCCATTTTCCCTGACTCTCACTGTAATTTTTTAACCAATTCTCCTGTCTCCAAGAAGAAATAGAGCTAATGTATTAAAGGAAAACATCTTTCTCCTGTTCTTAAAGATCTTTTTGGAGACTACACAACTTTCTTCAGTAATCATATTCAGTTCTTAACAACTCTTGCTGTTGGAAAAAAAATTTCCTTATACCTAATCTAAGTCCATCTGTTGCAATTTCTGTCTATTTTCTCTTTTGCTGTCCTTAGTGAAGATGGAGAACATCTGGCCATCATTCTCCATACAGCATCTCTTCATAAACCTGGACCACTTATTACATCATCTTTCAGCCTGCTCTTCTCTCAGGGTTAGATAATCATTGTTTCTTTTTATCTCTTGTCCTAGATTCCATATCCCAATCCTTTAATCATGTTTGTGGCGCTCCTCCAGGTCCAAGACAAATTCTATGAATCCCCTCATTGTGAGGTTCCCAACTAAGTATCATGCTTCTATAGCAAATAAGAGACTAACAGGGACCTGAAAGATGACTTCTTGTGTAATTCCTTCATCTTAAGAATGAGGATATTGAGATGCAGAAAGGCATAACTTCCTTGAGGAGAGAAACAATTTATTTATATTTGGATCTCCTTCAGTGCACAGAGTCAGGAAAATAATAGACAATAAATGTTTCTTGAATTGAATTAAGTGGTTTATTCAAGATCAGATCTGGGAATTTCTATCCCAAATGCTAGATTCCCAAGCATTGCTGCTACCACTACTCTGAATGGATTCTGCAGTCACAAAAGTGGAAAAGTGCAAGTTAGCCTTATGCAGAATCACAATATTGTAATCTCTGAGATCCTCTACCCACTGAAATAATGATTAAAATTCTACTTAGGACTTCCCTCTAAAAATATAGATTCTTTTGGAAGGAATAACATTTTCCACTGATATCAGAATTTATACCTTACTGTGAATGAATATGAATTATTTTCCTAAGTTCTGATAAGTAGATACAGATCAACAAGCATTTATTAAGTGGGAAAAAATGTGAAGTTGCCAGCACCCAAGAGGAGGGAAGAAGAGGAAGGACATAAGTATTTATGTAGTGCTTACTATGTGCCAGGCAATTTGCTAAGTCCTTTTTTACAAATATTATTAACATTTGACTCCTTTTTCCTTCCTCCTTCTCAGACTAATACTTTAAATACATAAAATAAAATATATAGAATAGCAAAGGAAACCAATTATGCTGAGCTACATTTATCAATTTTTTAAGATCATTGATCCCAGTTTAAGAACACTTAGACTAAAGCTGCTCATAGAGAAGATGGTCCTCCTGGTCTCTCATGATTCCCTAGGTCATAAATAGTGGTTGGTCACACAAAGAATCAGTAGCAATGAAGAGATCACTATGTCCCCAATTAGGGTAGTTGTAGTGAGGGCTGAGCATCAATACAGCTGTATTCATTGTCCCAGGTTAGTTATACCTCTCCAAGTGCTCCAGTAAGGATATGAGCAAGGTTGAGCATAATGACAGTGTACGCCTATATATATATCCCAAGAGAAATTCTGGCTTCTGTCAGGTTCAGAAGTGAAGAAAACAAGGTATCTAAAATTAAGTCACAATCCCTAAGGTGCCCTGACATGAGAGAAAAGAAGCAAGAAGGGAAAGAGGAAGAAGATACAGGCAAATTCCACAAGCTTAGGTGTGCCCTGCCAGCCTTCTGTTTGAGAGAACAGTCTCAGAGACTGGAATTATGGGGAAAGGAGGTAAATAGGGAATTCAAGAGGCAGCACTGGAACCCTGCTGTGAGCAAAGCAAAAATTTACACTGATATTTATTAACAATTTTAATTTCTAAATGAAAGATCAGAAAAAGAACCCTTAGCACTACACTAACTCCAGAGCCTGGTAGCAGCTACCTGCAAATACAACTTTGTCTCCCTCGTGTCAAATGTTAACTGGAAGCACATTTGCTCCTCTGTGGATAGGACTTTCAAGGGAATCATGAGGCCAATTCAAACTGTCAAATGGCACCATCCCCTGGGATAACTTGGGAGTTAAGCATTTTGGCAAGTCAAAGAAAGAGAAGAAAGTGGGAAAAGCCTTGAAAAAAAGGGAAAAAACCAGCAGTTACAACAACACAGTGCACATAAGAGGTGTTCAATACTTGTTTTGATTTTATTTACCCTAAAGTGCAAGACTAAATAGAAAATAAGAGACCATGAGGCTCTTATCTGATGCGAATTTTTTAAAATAGCAACATTTACCATTTTCCAGGCCAGACAACATAGTTTTCTTTAATAGCCAGACCAGCACAGGATGACAAGTTCACACAATAGGGTACCAAAGAGATTAGTGTGTTGGGGGTGGAAGGGCTTGGCAGGAATTGAGAGACAGGAGGGGAAGGGAAGCACATTGTGCCAGGTAACTCAGTTGCAGGAGAAAGGAAGGACAAAAATGTTAATGTCACAATGGTTAAATGAGAGAAATCTTTATGAGTTAATCAGAGTGAAGGTTTGGGGAAACCAGCTCTAAGGGGTGATGCTCCCTCCAGGGTCTAACTAGTGCAATTTGCTGCCATGTTAGGTGGAATTACTAGTCACAAATTTAATTTCCTGAATATCAATCAGCTTCTTCACATGACAACAAGCAAAGGGCTAATCAGAAAAGAATGTGTGATTAAAGCCTCCAACAGTTTTGTGTATGAGGGGTTGAGTCCTATATTTGCTGTCCAACCAAGTTGATCCAGCCTTGTTTCATGGAAATAGCATTCGATTTGGAGTCAAGAGACCGAGGTTTGGATCCCAGATGTGATCCATTCAATCTATATGACCTTAAGAAGTCCTTTCACTTCCCCGGGGTTCAGTTTGCTCTGCTATAAAATGAGGGGGTTGAATCAAATCATCTTTAAGGTCCCTACCAACTTGAAATCCTATGATTATGGTACTATGCACCTCTTCAATTGTTCCTTATTTTGTGTTATTCTTTTTTTAGTCTAAAGATGTTATTTTAAATAATCTGTTTGAGTAAATACTGAAAAGAGGAAGGGCTAAGGGAGGAAAAACAGAGGAATGGAGAAGGGAAGGAGAAGGGAGGGAAGGAAAGGAGAGAAAGAAAAAGAGGGGGAGAAAGAAAGAGAGAGATGAAGTATACCCCACTTGTACTTTCCAAAGCTTTTTTCTTCTTTCCCCCTCCTTCTCAGCCATCTCCTTCAAAATAATGAGTCACCATTTGGGAGCTGTTTTGTGTTTTTAATCTTCCCTTTGAATGTTCTCTATCAATCTATCAAATGAGAAATCAATGAACTCAGAGTCAATTCAAACTCTTCCCCCTCCCACTTTCAATCTTCCATTCTCTGTCTTAGGTACTACTGGAACTAAGGCTTTATCTTCTGGTTTTGTTCCAATTTTTTTCCCTAATACCTTAAGAAAAATCAAAATACTCTTGTCAAAATACCAATATCTTCTCCCTCTAGACCTGTTTCTCCTTTTTGTCCTTTTAGTCTCAAGGGCCAGGTGCAGGTATGCAGTGAATAAAATATGGTAGGAAGGAGAGAGAAGAGAGATGTTGATCCATGCATTGCCCAGTTCTTCATGCCCATTGCAGTCTCCTTCTACACAAGTATTTGGATTTAAAGACTGGCAGGTTTTGTTTTGTTTACAGAATTTTGTTTACAGACAGATAACATGTGCAGAAGAGAGAACTGGTTGCATTTAGCAGAAGAATCAGGCAGCTGCCTTTTTTTTTT